>VZTH01010933.1:566281-686672 GCA_013397815.1 Aleadryas rufinucha
CCTGAGCACTTTGAGAACTGTCTGAAATTGCCCGTAAATACTGGGGCAGACTTTGGACAAAGGCTAAATGCATCCGTTGAACTTAACCTTTGTACGTAGGAGTGCCATCTTGGGGACTTCCTCAACTTTCTAGCTGATCAGGAAAAAATAAATGAAGCAGAATCTGAAGTCATAAGTACAAAAGAAATCTACTGAATTGCAGCTGAATATTACCAGTGAAATGCATTAATGCATCACCTTACACTTGAGCACACTAGGCAGAAGACTTGCAGAGAATATGTCAGACTACAGGGAGTGCGGTGTTTAGCTGCGTTCTCTTTCCTCCCTCTCCTTTTTTTTTCATGGAACTAAACCAAAACCCATTCACAATATTAAAAAGTACTGCTTCTGCAGGACATATTTCAGGTAGGACGTAAAATGTTAAACACTTTGAAATAAGATTACATTTCATGGCGGTTTCCATTTTTCAATAACTTTTATATGAAAAACCCAACAAAGAAAAAACCCCACAAAATCCTAAACTGAAGTCCTTGTACCCTATGCAAGATCCATTGTGATTTCTGTTGATTACAATTTTCTGAATTTCCTGACTAAGAGTCTGTAATATGCCCGTGGTTTCTCCCAGAGAGGGTGCTGGTTCTATGATTAGTGAACTGGTTATTGTCTTCCATATCCCTATTCATAAAGATATTATGAAGTCCTAAAAGACTTTCTTGCACTCCCTGAACAGTGCAGAAGACTGTTTTTATCAAGCCTATGGGTTATTTTCAGATGCAGTATAAACACCTTGCCTTAAGTAAGCAAAGACATCTGTTAGACACTTTGTGACAGGATTACATTATTACAGTGAAGAACGGTGTTAAATGTATACATGGAGATCATATTCCAAAAAATAGCATATTCCTGAGATCCTGTAATTGAGAAATGCAAAGTGCTAGATGTGGTGAGTTAGTTCATTATTACAACCTGCATTCTTCTGAATTGATTGACATCACTCAAATGGAAAAGCCTTAAAAGCAAAATCCCAGTGTGATAAACAGATAGCAAGAAGGAGAATGAAAACAATTACCACGGGGGCTTGAGCAGTTGCACTTACTAAAGGGGAGCAAACTGAATATCTTGGCCACATTGCTGCTACCACAGTCTACAATTTGCCCATCATATAAAAATAAACAGTTATCTTTAAAGAATAAATAGAACATATTTGCAGTGATTGGCCACCTCAGCTATGAATTATTTTTTCCTCCATAGGACATGATATATATTGATTAGTAATATTTTAAATTAATATTCCAATCCAGAGGAATCTGCCACTGTGGAGATTTCAGCAGATACTCCTCTGCCATAATGAGATCATGGCTTGTCTTTTAGGGACATTTTGGCTTTATTAATCTTTTGGCCCCGAACACTTGTGTATCCAAGAATTTTCCAGACAACTTCTTGTCATTTGTGTTTCCAGAATTTTACTGATGACCGAAGTTGAGACATCAATTTTAGATCCTGTAACTCTGGTTTACAAAAATAAAAAATGGACCAGACTGTTCGTTCAGGGAGACAGAGTAAGAGGGTTAATATGAGTGAGCCACTGTGCCAGATGGTTTTTACAAGTATTGATATTTTGGCATAAAATTCATTTTATCCCAAAATACTTTTTGCCAGATATCTGGTGCAGAGATTCTGACCAGCAGGTTCTTATATTTAGCAGCCAAAATAATTTATTTGTCACCACTGTTCTCCTTGGCTACATCCTTGTGTACATCATCTCAGCCCTTCTCTTGACTGACTGTTATTCCACTGGCATCTACTCAGCACTTCACAGCTTTTTCTAGACTGGTTCTTCTCAGTTCTGTGATTCTTCCCTTTCTTCTGAGGTTTTTTTTCTTTTTTCTTCTTTTCTTTTTATTTTTTTATGATGATCAAAAGCAATTATAATATATCTTTGAATCTGTTCAAGATAGGACAAGAGTTCAGATTAGCACTGAAGAACTTTCCTTTCCGTAGGTCTCTTATCATGATTCTGCTAACAGAAATTAATTTTGTAGAAATCCAGGCTTGGGCACGGACAGTACATTTCACCATTCTTACAGCTTTAGCTCAAGGTTATTATTGCTGCTCTGTGCTCAGAAGGGATGAGTGCATTCTAATTACAGACATTTTATCTTCATTTCCATAGCAATTAAATGTTATTTTAAAAGGCTAATCTGAAATATTTTCAAAGTGATCCACTTGGGTGACACCCTTGCACCATTTTTAGGAAAGCGATGAAAATGTGTTTAAATGTGTACTAAGGCTTTGATTCAGAATCCAAATCTCACTTTTCACTGTTACTTTTCAGTAATATGTACAATATGAAATGCATATTCCTTGGAAAAAAACACCCACAACAAAGGCGTTCACACCACTTATAAATTTAAACAGCAGCAGAATATCAGGATAGCTTTGACAGCATTGCTGACGTAAAGGAGAAATATTGGAGTAAAAATAAAACAATCTTTATTGAAGAAATTTATGTTTTAAAGAAAGTAGGAAAGCTTTGTGGTTATTTACACAGAAACCATTGATTTTTCTTAACTACTCTGTAATGCATCTATGCAGTAATTTAGAAAGCTTATACTTAAAACAGATGCCAGTATTATTCTTCAGAGAGTACTGGGAACACAGTGAGTGTGAGACGGATGCAGGAGAATCAATAGTTCAGAGAACTCCATCAGGTGCATGCGTTTCGCATAGGTCAAGTTTGATGAAACCCCAGCTTGGTGAATCAACACTTCTGATGTAAATAATTCACAGTAATGGGAAAAAACCCACTATGCTTATATGGGATGAATATAAATGCACTTTTAAAATAATTATTAGTGAGCTGTAATATGATCTGACTCTTGTAGCTGGCGTATACATACGTGTGATCCTACAAATACAGAGTTTTAGTACAGCAAGAGATTGGAGATTTTTGTTTTAGTAACGAGTTTAGCAAAACGAGGAAAGCTATGAACTTTAAACTGAGTGGTATTTGCAATACAATAATGCTGCAGCCTCTTCGCTCTTTTAATGAATATACTGTAAAAAAATCTATAAATCTTCAATTAGTATTTAAATCTGATCTCATTCCTGATTTTGTATGCATATCTTCAGGTTTTAAGTGTTCCAAGATGGCTGTAATATGACCTCCCTTTGGGAGCAGCTCCACAGGGCTCTCACAGGGCTCTCACAGGTCCAAGAGGAAAAGGTACAAACTCCAGAGTAAGGTGACTTGCTCTGTAAAGCACTCAGTGATCAGAACAGGATTCCTGTTGCCTTAACAGTGGAGTCAGTAAAGCTCAGCTCAGTCTGGATTTCCCTAAAGAGCTGGAACTTAATTCTGATCCAGCATGTTTGTTCAACTGCTGCAGCCCTACACATTTTGGTGTCACTACTTCTGGTTTTTACTGGTAAGGTGAAAATACCAAAGCTAGTCATGTGTTGTTACCATTTTTTTCCCCCCAGAACTGTAGTGGATTCCAGATCAGAGACTATGTAGGATGAGAATAAGAGCTACTTTGTTTTGCTGAGGATGTTTATCATTGCTGCTCCTGACAGTCTTATAGAGGAGCTTTTGAAGCCCCCTCACAAGGACGAAAATTAAGTAGATAAGGGTGAGACTTCAATATTGAGCTGTAGCTTGGGTTCATTCACACACAACTGAATTCAGTTATGAAATTTATAACCTTAAAAGCCTAAATAAAAATAACAAGGGCGAAAGGAACTGGTGGGAGGTTGTATGTTTTTCTTCTGTGTTTGTAGAGAAATAGCAATATATTTCTTTGCTAGTCAAGATTAATACTTTAAAAGAGTCACCAAGATGAATGCAAAATACCTTCAAATTTATGATACCTAAATAATATAAATATTATTTTATATTACATAATGCCTGGATATACCATGGATTCTTAAAACAACTGTCAAACAAGTTCTGTGAACTGTCAGTGTCTCTTTAGCAATAAAATTTCCAGAAGACTGGAAAGAAAACCCAATGTTGTGTAAATATTTCAAAGTTAATGATGCCACAAGTAATCCCAGACATGTTAATTGAAGATCAGTTCTCATGCACTTAACAGACTGCTTAGGATGGAAACAGTAGAAACAAAATCAACAATCAGTGCTGACCGATCTGGTTTTTAAGGAAAACAGATATTGAACAGGAATGCTGGTGCTGTGCATGACATCACAGCCTTGACAGATAATCTCCCATTGTTTCATTTAATGTACTTCATTTGGCCATAATGTCTTGGCCAATTATGGTTTTAAAAACGAGTGGGTTATCTGATGTTCAGCCCTTTAGGTTGGAATGATAAACTGAAACAGACTTCAGAAAACCATCATCGGGTTGAAAGGTATGTGGAGGAAGTGTGTGTTTGGGGGAATTTTGTCAGATCTATTTTTAGGCTTGATGTTATTTAGGATCCTTCCTGGAGAATGACGTTCTGAGAAATCCTTCATCTGTCAGAAGAAGCATGCTTTGGGACGTAAAAAAAAGTCCACAGTTGAAAAGTGATGCTAAATTATTTCAGACCACAAATAAGAGTAGAGGTTGTCAACAGTGAATTAGCATCTCTATGGTGACACTTGAAAAAGCACAGCTGAGGCAACTGAAAGTGTGAAATTAGAGAACATAAACTGAAGAATGATAAATCCCTTTGTGGATAATGTAATTCCTGAGTAATGTGAACTCTAGTGTGCTGGAGTTTGGAATTTAAGAGATTTTTAACATCTGAAATGAAATAATCACCAGTGAGTTTAACTTGTTTTGTTTATTGCCGGTGTTCAGCAGCTCAGGTTTCCTGATCCATCCACTCAGACCATTCCAGTTGGTAACTGGTGTTTACATTCTTTACTTAGAAGAGCAATGGCCTCTCTGTCCATGGAAGATATTGCTTATTTAGAAAACAATCTGTAAATAGACTTTGTGCTATTCCCAATTACATTTTCCTTAATGTTCAGCGTTGCTTTCCAATAGAAATAATAGTTGTGTTAATATTCTAACTAAAAAAAATATGCTTGTGTACATGATTTAGCTTTAAAAATTATTGGGAGTTTGCAATATAAACCAACATTGCTTCATCAAACCTCAGAGAAACAGCTGCCTCACAAGCTGGAGTAAAATTCTGACCTTATCCACGGAAATCTTTTCAGTAATTTCAGGGAGAAGACTGGGAAGGAAGTTGCTATTGCATGGTTGTTGATTGTTCTATGATTTCACCTGAATCCAATGATCTTTGTTGATCACAGTAGCAGCCAAAGAATTATTCTAATGTGCAAGAAAGAAAACAAAAACATTAGAGAGAGACTTGTCAAGAATAAAATGTGTTAGTTGCTTTGGTGATAAGAACAAAGCCAACAAGGAAGGATATTTGCAATTAAATCTTTGAAAAAAAAAAATTCCAATTACATTTATTTGTAAAATGCACGGCAAAAAAAAGTTAGTTTGGAGTCTTCATACTTATTTTATATGACAAGAGAAACTTTGTTTTGTGGCACTCATTGAACAATGTCACACCTTGCTTTTCTTTCTCAACTCTTGACTCCAGCCTCTCAAAAGGAGTTTTACACATTGTCTCAGACATCTTACATCCGTAGATTAACAAGAAATAAATTGGCCTTGGATGTTGGCAACTCTCAAAACCATATGTTCAGAGAGTTCTTTCACTTGATTGTAATTAATTTTTTACAAAATTAGTAGCTTTAATCAGTTGGATACCTGGATGGAGTCTGAATCCTGGTATGGGTGTTTGAAGTCTCAGGGAGTTGTAGCAGATCAAGAAAAGCTTTCATTGCTGTGGCTTTTCAACTTTCACTATATACATCTATGCTAAATAATACTGAGACTAATTCTGCCCTTTGTCATAACGATATAAATCCAAAATAAAGCCTTAATACTGCAAGGACCTAGTACATGTACTCCAGGCAAGGGAGAAATCCTATATATTACAGCAGTAATATATACATGCTTAACTTGCAGCAGATGAATATCTCTGCAGGATTTAATTTAAGCAGACACTTCTAGTTTCAGTGGATGTCACCTGGAGCAGAGCTTGGTGTGCTGGTTGGAGACATTGTGCCTTGCTTGCTGTTACTGCTTGATCTCTAACAAGTCCCAGGGGCTTCCAGTCACTTAGCGTTCATTATTTAGGCAAAAACTCATTAAAAGGCATCCTAAAATGCTGTAAAATAGTGATTACAAAACCTCTGAACAAAGAAATAACAATATGTCCTAAATTGCTGCTTGAAATATCTCAGAAGTAGAATTTTTCAGTTACAAAGCATTTTAAATTATTCTAGGTTTAGTTACTTTAAGGTATATTTTTAAGTAATATCCATAAATTTGTCCCTAGAAAAATATCAAAAGGATGAAAAAGAACCTTGTTTTAGTTGTGCCCCTGTGCTGAGTAGTCACACTTTGCATTGACTCCCTGATAAACATTGCAGTGGAGAGTAATTCTGAAAAAGAAAAATGGAAGAGCAGCTTTCCTTCCAGCACATTGCAGTATAACGTCTTATGACACAGCTAAGTATAGCTAATTTATTTGGAGCAAAGGGGTTATTAAGATGAAGATTAATGCACAAATAACTCTTTTTCCTGGAAGCTTACTGTGATGCATAAACTCACAAAATCTGTTGCATGGGAGGGTTTAAAACTGTGCTCAGTGTGGCTGGGATCTTTTTGTCAGTGCAGTAATACTCAGGGTACTCTTGCAGAGGCCACTGCAGAACAGGGGAGAAGGGCCTGGGCATTCCTTTTATCACCACAAACATGTAAGTGTGTGTGTTGGAAGAGGAATGATTGTATCTGGGGTTCAAGATCCATTATGATTCCAAGAGGAGTCAGTGCCATGATTCCATACTGATGGAGAGCCTAGAGAAGCACTAAGCAACAAATGAGAATTGGGGTTTTTTTGGGTAACTGTTTTATAAATTACTAGACCATCATGGACTGCTTTTGTTTTGTTTTGCCTTTCTTTGGAGAACTGGCTATGAGGTAGAAATAATATTGTGATTTTTAGTAGATCTGGGATCTTGCCCTGAGTAACCCCCCTGTATAACTTCCTCCATGCATCTAATGTGTATCATATGTCAGGGGTAATAATTTGCAGGAATATGTCAGAATGTCCCTCTAGTAAGGTTAGGGGTAATAAACTGTTGTTAGTAGTTCCAAGGTCAAACCTTAGTTCTTTCCATGGAAATAAAAGATAGTGCTGCATTACCTTGTCAAGTTAATACAGTGTGATAGAGCAGCTCAGGCAGCACATCCTGAAAGACTGTAAATGTCTAATAGATTTAGGAAAACTGTACCTCAGGGAACATATTAGGAAGGATTCATCAATGGATCAAAACTGTCTTGGAGCCTTACTTATTGGGGACCAGCACAGTTTTAAATTATTGCTTTCTTAAGAAAAGCCTCAAGACAAATTGTATTTCTTAGATTAGCTTTACACGAGTGGTCAATATTTTCTGTTGGAGAATTTCGAGGGTTTGTGGGGGTTTTTTTTAACACTGGCATGAGCAATTTCAATAATTTGAACTTGGTAATTAAGTTTTGATTTTTTTCCCAAATGATTTTCAAATTGCTTAATGTGCTGCTTATAGTCTGTCATTCTTTGCAGATGAAATTGGACATATTTTTGAAGTGTCTTAGCAGCGTGTCTCTAATGACAAAGAACTTTAATTATAAGATATGGGTTTGCAAGTTGTGCATTAATTAGACACAAAATTAGCAAAGTGTGAAGTTTGTACACATGTTCACACACACACAGAACATCAGGAAGTTTTCATCCATAGATGTGTCCCAATGTATGTAAGCATTTGTAATCAATACTGGTTTAAGAGGAATAGCAATTAATAAGAGTTCTGCTACTCTGTGTGTTTTGAATTGTTCTGCAATTCATCCCTGTGAAATCAGTTGCTCGATATTTACAATGTGACTGAAGTAGAAACTGGCCTCTATTTATTTTTCATGTATGATTGAATTTAGATCTCCCTCTTATGCTTATGCTGTTTAAAGTCATGATGGACTGTAACTCACAGCTTAAACAGGAAAACTTTATACCAAGGAGCAGATAAATAGGATTAAGTTAATAATTCTGCAGTTCTGGAGTAATTGCTATTTACAAAGCACAAACTGTGGTTTACTGATGACATCATTAAAGTCTTGCTTTAATTAAAGTCTATATTGCCTGTGTTTTACTATGACTGCCTCTTACTGTAAATTGATTTTATAGGGCACTGATTTGTAAACTGGATATTGCTGCAGAATAAGACTTGGTTATATTTTTGTGGCCTAAATGCTACAGAGTATTTAAGAATGCATTTAAAGTTAAGTATGAGTTCAGCAGTTTGGTTGAACTGTTGCTTCTTTTTTGCACTTCATACAAATTCATGCCTCAAACAGACATACTAAGGATCTGATCCTTGTAATATTATTGAGGTTGAGTAATGCCTTAATTGCTAGACTGTCATGTTGACATAGACTATTCTAATTTCAGAACAAGAAAAAACAAATGCAGGTTATTTAGAAAGCTGTGTTCAAGCCTAGAATTACAATGTTTTGACAGTATCACACAGAAGAGGAAATAAGGTTTTAGATTAGTCTATTATCAAATATAAGCCATAGGTTGCATCACATGGAAAGGAATGGCTGTGGCTTCTTTATTGAGTACCTATTGATTTTTAGTGTTGAGAAGAGTGACCAAAGAAAATGAATTTGGAGAAAAATGGCATTTTTTACTGATGCCTGCAATTGTTGGATCTCTGATTTTGTAGTTCCCGTAACAACATCCAAATGACTGAGGGCTCTGCACCATTGCTGTCCATTGAACCTACAGGATGTGGCTGCTATTGCTCCAGTTTCCTCATTTCCCTGAGAAAGGCAAGTGCTTTGGGAAGCAGGCTCCATGTTTTGTTCCAGAAAACAAAACTTTACTGCTATTCACTGTCTGTATTTTTCCATCTATAAAACCAACAAAACCCAAGTACCTCACGTTGGGAAATTCTTACATCCCACTTACAATTCATGTCTTTGTTCTCCTTTGAGTGCCCAGAGAAATACAGTACAGCTGGATATTTGTTGCTGGAAAATTATAGCAACCAAGAAATGAAAATATTCTATTTTTTTAAGTTATGTTTTATTTCCAGCTGAGTTGTATCAGCTTAGGCAGAACAATAGCAGAATCCAGCACCTTAAGAGGTTGAGGGACTATTTCTTTAAAATAATTTTATTCCTTAGGGATGCAAATGAATTAAGAGCATGTAAATGCTCTATAATAAGAAAATATTTTTGTGGCCNTTTTAAGTTATGTTTTATTTCCAGCTGAGTTATATCAGCTTAGGCAGAACAATAGCAGAATCCAGCACCTTAAGAGGTTGAGGGACTATTTCTTTAAAATAATTTTATTCCTTAGGGATGCAAATGAATTAAGAGCATGTAAATGCTCTATAATAAGAAAATATTTTTGTGGCCCACAACTTACACTTTGCTAGGTTACATATTCATTTCACCAAAATTTTTTTTATTTGCTTCAGGTAAAGCTGAAGCTGCATTCAGGGGTCTGTGTGCACAGAATGGTTTATTCCAACAAATTGACAGCACTCATACTCCATCTACCATGCTGACAGTGCAAGTAGTTGATATGTCTTGAATTTGTTAAGACGTAGACAGGAGAAGGATTTAAAGGCTGGGGAGCATTATTCTGTTTATCCTGCTGGTGATGAAACTAATGCTCCAAATATCTGATGGCTACCTGCTATTTTAGAGGTAAAAAATGCCTGAACTGCCAGTAAAAGAGCAAATAGCCTTCTTTGCAAGTAGTCATGGTCTTGAATTTGTTTATTAAAGTTATTTTCATAGAATATATATGTTAAATCTGACAGCTTGATTGCACTGGGGTCTTGCCCCAGGGCAGCTATTTGGATGCATCATGGACACAGAATATCAACACAAGATAGTTTTGCTGGAATAAAAAATCTGTCTATCTTGCTGTCCATTTTTACTGTCTCAAGTGCACAATTCAACAGTTTTGTAAAATTGAATAGTATATGCTCCAATTCTCTCTTGGAATGTCGTGATGTTGGGAAACTATTGTGTTTCTGTGCAGAAGGAGATGGATCTTTATTCCACAGCAAAGCCTTGCCTAGAGCATTATGATTTTTCCCTACCCATATGTTTAATGTGTGTTCTTATATACAAATTGCTGTGAGGACAAACCTCTTCACAACCAGCTCTTAGCTAGCCCTTGCAAACTCTCGTTTTGTTAACTAAGCAGTTTTTATTACCCCACACACAAAATACTAAGCCTGGAAGAAAACAGTTTTGAGAACACATATTAGCATCCTTAAAAACACACAAACAGAGGTATATGTTTATGTCAGGAAAATGTAATAGCTAGTCCAAACCCAAGAATTACCAAGCTAGAAAATTGCATTAGTATATTTGAGCTTAAATTGATCTTTGAGGCATGGAGGCAGAGTTAAGAGACTGAATGGTCTGTCAGCAATGCCATTCAGGGAAACTTAAGAATGCCACCAGAGAGNTTTTCCATCTATAAAACCAACAAAACCCAAGTACCTCACGTTGGGAAATTCTTACATCCCACTTACAATTCATGTCTTTGTTCTCCTTTGAGTGCCCAGAGAAATACAGTACAGCTGGATATTTGTTGCTGGAAAATTATAGCAACCAAGAAATGAAAATATTCTATTTTTTTAAGTTATGTTTTATTTCCAGCTGAGTTGTATCAGCTTAGGCAGAACAATAGCAGAATCCAGCACCTTAAGAGGTTGAGGGACTATTTCTTTAAAATAATTTTATTCCTTAGGGATGCAAATGAATTAAGAGCATGTAAATGCTCTATAATAAGAAAATATTTTTGTGGCTCGCAACTTCCACTTTGCTAAGTTAGATATTCATTTCACCAAAATTTTTTTTATTCGCTTCAGGTAAAGCTGAAGCTGCATTCAGGGGTCTGTGTGCACAGAATGGTTTATTCCAACAAATTGACAGCACTCATACTCCATCTACCATGCTGACAGTGCAAGTAGTTGATATGTCTTGAATTTGTTAAGACGTAGACAGGAGAAGGATTTAAAGGCTGGGGAGCATTATTCTGTTTATCCTGCTGGTGATGAAACTAATGCTCCAAATATCTGATGGCTACCTGCTATTTTAGAGGTAAAAAATGCCTGAACTGCCAGTAAAAGAGCAAATAGCCTTCTTTGCAAGTAGTCATGGTCTTGAATTTGTTTATTAAAGTTATTTTCATAGAATATATATGTTAAATCTGACAGCTTGATTGCACTGGGGTCTTGCCCCAGGGCAGCTATTTGGATGCATCATGGACACAGAATATCAACACAAGATAGTTTTGCTGGAATAAAAAATCTGTCTATCTTGCTGTCCATTTTTACTGTCTCAAGTGCACAATTCAACAGTTTTGTAAAATTGAATAGTATATGCTCCAATTCTCTCTTGGAATGTCGTGATGTTGGGAAACTATTGTGTTTCTGTGCAGAAGGAGATGGATCTTTATTCCACAGCAAAGCCTTGCCTAGAGCATTATGATTTTTCCCTACCCATATGTTTAATGTGTGTTCTTATACACAAATTGCTGTGAGGACAAACCTCTTCACAACCAGTTCTTAGCTAGCCCTTGCAAACTCTCGTTTTGTTAACTAAGCAGTTTTTATTACCCCACACACAAAATACTAAGCCTGGAAGAAAACAGTTTTGAGAACACATATTAGCATCCTTAAAAACACACAAACAGAGGTATATGTTTATGTCAGGAAAATGTAATAGCTAGTCCAAACCCAAGAATTACCAAGCTAGAAAATTGCATTAGTATATTTGAGCTTAAATTGATCTTTGAGGCATGGAGGCAGAGTTAAGAGACTGAATGGTCTGTCAGCAATGCCATTCAGGGAAACTTAAGAATGCCACCAGAGAGAAAAATATATGTAGAGTTCTTCAGGCTGCTTAAGAGTGCTGCAGCAAAGAAACAACCTTGTCACCCTGGCAAAAATTAAAGTTAAGAACCTCTGCATTAAGTTCGTAATTACAATGAAAATGTTTGTGACACTGGTTTAGATGAACCTGAGTTGTAAGCATATTCTTTTTTCTTTTGTGAATATCATACATGCTCAGAGTCTGCCTGCACAGCACAGTAACTTGGTCTGCAGGAATTCCCATGCAAGCTCTGGAGAAACATCTGTGCCTGAAGTGAGAAACAGTTCACAGCAGCCAAGGGCTGTGGCTGCACTGGAAAGGTTTGGCTGGGCTGTGCACAAGGTGTCACTTGGACCAGACAATTGTTGTAGGTCCCTTCCTACTGAACTTCTCTGTTCTCAGTGTGGATTGAATCTTGCAGGCACTGGCAGCTAAAATCAAAGTCTCCACTGAGCTAGACAAGCTCAGCTTTTCAGATTTATGGCAACTAAATTTGGGTAAATTTTCAGAAAAGTGGCAAAAGCTAAATCCCTGAGGTGATTTATGGGTACTTGCCAGTATCTCAGTCCCATTTCTAGTCCACAAGGCTCAATGTTCATTCTGTCATTGAGTTTCCCCTTATATTTTTGTTGTACTATATATAAATTGCTCAGTAATCCTTTCTTTTTCTTGCTAGATCTTTTGGTTTACTTTTAAAAAAAAATTAGCAACGGAGCTCAGAGCCTAGGAGGAGAAACAAAATAAAACCTTCAAATATAGATCTATTCTTAAGTTTTTCTAGCTGCAGCCTATTTGAGTTCATCAAAAAGTCTAGGTGAAGGAGCACAGAGAGTGCACCTGACTCTTTTAGCTGACATTGGAATAATTAATTTTATGAAAATGACTTCTATTGGAGGTTAATTTATTTTGGCTGACAGTCACATACATTAATAGACATATCTAATGCTGCAGTCAGTCTGAACTTTATTTAGAATAGTTTATTTATATCTTTGGGTGATTTCATTGCAAAGAGATGGAAGACATTTAGGATCATCAGGAGTGAACATTTTTTCCCAGTTTAAAAAAACACAAAGAAACAAAAAATCCCAGAATTCTGACTGCTTGAGTGTTTTAGCCTTTTGATGGTTAAACCTAAAATGATTTGATTTCTTTCATCAGTGCAGCTTAAGCTGTTCCTTCAGATGACACTGTTGACTTCTTTGTACAATAAGAAACACCAGGCATCTTTCCTCTGATCCTGCAGTTTGTGGCTTTAGAAACAAGGAAATGCCCCAGAAACTCTGTATATAAAATAATGTTTGTGTGCAGCTCAGATGATTTACCTGTTCTTCTGGCCATAATTTGATGTCTATAATTGTCTTACTTGTAAATAACTTACACAAAATTGGCCAAGCACAATAATCTGTCTATTCAAAATGGCTCAGATGTGGTAGCATGGAATGAGTCCATACTTTAACTAGCAGGGCAAACCTGAGAATATTTAGTGGGTTTATGTACTATTCTAGTCTGAAAAATGCAGCTGTAGAAAGTAATATACATGACCATTTCAATTGTACTTTTGAAAGGGTATATTATGATAATAATTTCCCAGGAGGTAGTTATGCCTTCTGCTTTCTTTATGCATAAGGATAGAGTCTAATGTAATTTTTAAGGCTTAGTTTTATCCTAGTTTATCCTTGTGTTCCCACCGACCTCAGATAATCAAGGAAACAAAACTGGTGCATTCTGTGTTTGTATAATTAAGTCAGTGCTTGGCTTTCTGACTTTGTGTGAAAAATGGGTTGATGGTATTTATAAAGAGAGAGAATATGCTTAGGAATAGTTCTTATAAACTTAGAGACATGGATAAGTTGCCAGTTTCGACCATGTTGTCCAGTTTTCTCATGCACTGAAAACCTCCTGATAATCTGATGTCCTTCCTGAAATATGTTATCATGGGCATTGTGTAGAGTGGAAAACAATGACTCTTCCTACCCTGATATATGACATCTGCTACATCATTCATTTTCATAACCCTTTTCCATGGCTAGGGTCCAACTGTTGGATGGAATTTATTAATTTTAGTGACATCAACCTGTTATGGTGTCAGTGGTACAAAGTCAATCTTTGTATGCAAGCTGGATTGAATGAGGTTTCCATTGTTCACTCTGCATCCTTGGGAAAGACATTTTGAGTCAAAAAATATGAAATCAGAAAAGGAGAAGCAAGAGAAAGAGCATTATTTAAAAGTGTTGTAGTCATCAGAGACTTAAAGAATCTTGTTTTTATACTTCAAGAGAAGAACAGAGAAATTTTAGTACCAACAGAATCACAAGTTCAGAATAACTCCCTAAACTGTGGAAAACTTAAACTTATGCCTTTCCAGCGAGAACCCCAGAATTTATACTGAGGTCAGCTCACCTTCATGGTCTTGAGGAGCATGGAAAGAGCAATGTTTGTTCAATTATCTTGGAGCTCTATTGTTAAGCACATATTGAAGTTATGTGCTTGTGTTCCCCAGGACGTCAATCCACGACCTCTGTTCATCCAAAGCACAGCAGAACCCATGCGGAGGCTGGCTGACAGCCAGGCTGCGTGAAAACAGCTGGCACTAGATTGGAATGGGAGCACTGGGGATTCACTTGTTTCTGCACAGGCCTGTAAGAAAATAAAAATATTAGCTCACACAAGAGCCAAACCAGGGCTGAGAAACAGAGAGATGAGTGATGTCAGAGTTCAAGGAGCATGTGGGTGACACTTTTGGTCACATGGTTTATTTTCAGGTAGTCCTGTGAGGAGCAGGGAATTGAACTTTATGATCATTATTGGTCCAGTCCAACTCGAGATATTCCATGATTCTGTGATTGCCTTAGACATAAAGCTGAAAGATCTTTACTGGGTATTGATGAACCTGTGAAATGTGGCAATTTGTGTCATTGATATGTGCTAGGAAGTTTGCCTTATGAGCCTGCTTTGAAAGAAGATTGATTTCAGTAAAGAACGGTTTTCTCTGCCATGTTTCTATCAGCTCTGTATGTGTAAGTGCATGTACTGAAGAAAACAGTACATGAAAGAATTGCAGTGGGAATAGTATTTTCAGATCATAGTAACAACTGAACTAATTATCCAGTCACTGTTGCTTCTTGGTTTTGTACTCATTCATGCCTGTGTGGTGTAAATACATGCACTGAGATAGAGAGATTCAGTAGGATTCAATGGAATCCTGGTATTTTTACAGTAGAAATTTTACAATCCTTTCTGCACCCATGTGGCAGGCAGTGAGAGTGAGGTCTAAGCTATACATAATCAGATTTATCTCAATTTAGGTACAAATTTATTCTATTTGTGTGGAATACCCAAGATATTTAAATGCAGAATGTGTATCCTGGCTGTCTTCAGATTTAGGACAGAATATGAGACCCTGAACAGATATCCCTACAGAAAATGAAGCAGAGATACATATTTCCAATTACAATTCAGTAGGTCAAATGGTGGGTCAGCTGCTCGGTCCCCTCAAAGACAGGCAGGATGAATGGAGCTGTATAAAGTTTGAGTGATGCTTTTCCCTTCAGAGATGTTTTATCTGGCACGAGGCTGTGCTTCCCATTGCTCCTGCCACAATGGTAGCCACATAGAGTTAACCTGATTTCATTTTTTTTTTTTAGTTATGCTTCAGTTTCTCAATTGCAACAGTCATAATGCAGCCGTTCATCATTCATTCTCCTTGGTTATTAATCTGAAGTATGAATCCGTTTATATTCAGGGAAACTTTCTTTAAAACCCTGGGGATCACCGTTCTCAGTGTAGTCCCCCTTCTATAGATTTTGCAGATTCTATCATAAGTGTCCAAGGTCACTGGGAAAGGGAGGGTGAGAGACAGACAATGCTAATTCTGCTGACGTTGAAGTGTTATGTTGGAACTGACCTGGAAAAAAATTCCCTGAAGAGCAGTAGGGTGTCAGTGTGAACTCCAAAAGAAAGAAAACAGTGAAATTATTGAGCTGTGCCAAGTGCCATCTTTTTCATCTCCTCTAACTGTTAAAAGACCAAGTAGTGTCCATGGAACAAGAACCTCTTCACTCCTCTCACTAGAGGTTCCTTGTTAGAAGCCTAATGTTTACTAAAAAAGCACAAAATGTATAGAATCTGCAATAAGCATATCACACTCTTTCTAAAAGTCTTTTGAAGTCCCTGCCCTCCACAGTTGTCCTGTGGTGTCAGCTGGCAGTGCCAGGATGTGTTTGGAAGGAGGCTTATGTTATAATACAGCTCATCACACT
This sequence comes from Aleadryas rufinucha, assembly GCA_013397815.1. Taxonomy (NCBI): domain Eukaryota; kingdom Metazoa; phylum Chordata; class Aves; order Passeriformes; genus Aleadryas; species Aleadryas rufinucha. Next base: position 582,512 of record VZTH01010933.1, read on the forward strand.
TGCTGAACTCTCTCTGTTGGAGGACCTGTGGAGAAAAAATCCACAGCAGTGGAAATGTTCTTTTTGCCCTTTCACCTACCTCCCTCTTTTCACTGTTTTTCTTCCTTTCCTTATTGACCTAATTCTTTTCCACTGGTTTCCTTTAGGCTTTCCCTGAACTTGTGGGCATATGGGTTTGCAGCTGTAATTTTATGGTGGATATGGAAATTGAATATGTCACACAAAAACTCTGCTTCATGGGGACTGTGCCGCCTTACGTTACAGAGCTTGCTAGAATTCTGAAACCCTTTTCTCCCAGTAAAAAGTAAAAGGCCTTGCAAGAGCAGGAAGAGAAGGGTGACCTTTGATCCAGGATGGTTTTTGTCTAGTTTTTGTTAGGTCTTAGCATTTAAGTATAAGGTAAATGTACCTGCCTTTCCCTCCTTCAGGAAACAGGTCTCAACCTGGTGAACTGCATCAGCAGCTCTGACCAGAAAGAATATACTCCCCGTGGGTTAACATTTATGTGGACACTGCCTTATAGTCCTTGTACAGGTACAATAAAACAAGTTTTATGTCTGAATCCCATTCTGCATTTCCAAAGAAGGTGTGATGCTGGCATCATAAAAGCCTGAGCAATTTGTACATGGCAGCAGGAGCCTGTGATTGAATTACAGGGTTACTATTTAGCCATGAAACTCTATATTGTTATTGGCCATGTGTGTTAAGAGAATATCAGTAGTTAGCCCTCAGGGGCTATAATTTATAATTTACTTTGCAGGTGGAAAAAGTTTATAGTTCAAGAAACTATGTGTGTGTGAAATCATGTTTGTGCCTTTGTGTAGAAAGGAGGGAGAAAGACAGAATCAAGGAATTTTTTTAGTTTGATGGAATAATCTGTGGATTATCTGAACATGAGGTAGAATGTTCTTCTTTTTTGCTTTTGTATTTGCACATTGCGCTGTTGTCTAATTCTGGAGCCCTCATAGCATTATGCACGTTTGCAGAATCGTTCTTCATCTGTAGTAAGGCAGTTTCATGCTTGAAAAGATGCAAAAAGGCTTCCTATAAATTTTTCACTCAGCGTTATTAAAATATACATGGAGCTCAAAAAATATACAGTGCACTAAAGAACATGTGATGAATGCCATATAAAAAGTTTTGCGTGGTAACACAGTTATTACATTTTAGGTACCAACTAAGTGAAAGTGAATTAAGTGTGTTGCACACAACTGTCATGTTTAATAATGAAAATTAAAATCAGATTATAGATTAAATTAAATTATTAATTCCATTGATGCTATTGCACATTCATTTTAAACAAAAATATAATTATTGTGCTGCTACGTGATTCCAGTTGATTTGGGCTTTCACAGAGAATATTGCAAAAACTCTTCTACGTTTTAAGAAGATAAGAATTGCCATGGCAGATCAAACTGGTTGTTCATTTAAGGCTGTATCCATCAGACATCTGGAAGTATAAAATATATAGTGATGAATATAAAATATGGTGATAGGTAGAAAAGAACCACAAGGAGTTTGTATCCCTGATAATTAACTTTATTCTATCCATTATAATTGTGGGTGTTTCTCTCTAAATGTCTGGTCCTTTATTTGAATTCTGATGAAATTGTGGACTAAGATTTCATGTAGAGAGTTCATGTAGCCGATGATTCACTGTAGCAATGATTTCCATGTGTTGCCATTATAAGTCACAATGAGACTAATGAGTGTTTTATTGGGGAAGTGCTTTTTAAAAAATTAAAAGATTGTGTGGATTTTATGTGCATACTTATCCAGACACAATGCACATGCAAAGGTAGCATATTCAAGGTAGTTAGATAAGCATTTAATTTATTTATGTGAGCAGAACACTTCATCATGGGGAGGAATCAACAAATGGTTTGTGATAAGATGAACAGCTTCCACTGAGTTGTAGTGGACTATTGCCCAAATGAAATTCCATTAAATGATTAAAACATGCTTATGTGTTTGCCTTGCTGAATCTACAATTTTAAAATAAGGCAGAAGGTTCAGTGATACACTGAAAGGCAAGGGTTACAGTGTCATTTCAAACACTAAATTATTCATGAGGATCAATTAGGCAATTTGTACTGGTTTTGGAAATGCAAAGCTGCATGGAAGTACCAAGTCACAGTATTAGGCCATGAATTTTACCTTTCTGAGGTCTATACATTTGTATTCTTTCCTTTGTATGACATGATTTTCTATTATGTACCTCATTTTTTCAGTCTGTTTTCACAAATACATAGCCAGTGTTTGCTGTAATCTCTACAAGACAACACTGACAAGAAATAATAATACTTAAGTGACTTCTTGCTGTATGTTATAAACAACCAAACCCTTATTTTCCATGCATTGCTGAGCTCTGTTCTTCTTCAGAAGCCAACATTTCCTGCAGGTGAAGTGGCAGTGAATAGTCAGGTCGAGATAACTGTGTATTTGTTGTAGGAATTGCAGCACTGTGTGCAATGCTTTTAGTACAGATAGTTTGCCATGACACAAAATGCAAGCCAGTGCCAGCAAAGCAGAACCCCCCAGACAGTGGATGGATTTTAGATGGGCACTGTTGTAGGTTAGGCTGCACAAACACACTCTTTGTTCTTTTTTCCTGTGTGTTGTCTTTTGATAGTGGTTGGTGTGGAGGAGTTCAACATCTACCACAAAGCCAAGCTGGAGCATATCATCCCCTAAGATCCATGAAATGCAATCATTGACCTGAGGGCTTAGCTAATATGGCCATAAAACCCATTGATATTACACCTCCATGCAGAAACTACGTTGGGAATGTCTCAAGAGTATGACCTAGCCCACAGATTTGTTGACAGAAATGTTAGAAACTGAGCCAACCTCCCTTACTTAGGAAGATCATATTTTTAGCCCATTGCTGTCCCAGATCACCCCTGCACTTATGAAATGACAGCAGATGGCTCCTTGTGTTTGCACAGCTGCCAGCACCAGTGCTGAGAACAATGCTGCTCTTGGCTTTTGTACTCCCTTCCGTGTGACAGACCCAGAAAGGTGTGGAGGTTGCTCTGTGGGTTTTGTGCTGTCTTGGGGAACATCCCCTGGGGACATAATTTGCCAAAGGTTTTCTCCCTTTCGTGCCCCTGTGCACCAAGGCAGCCTCCAGCTGCAGCTCTGCTTGGTATTTTTGGCTTGTTGTTGCCTGGTTGCTTTTTGTTCACACACAACCTTGTGATTGCTTTTTTGCAATGTTTTGATCGTAGCCTCTTTAGAGACCTCAGGATATATTAGATGCTGCTGAGATGGTTAGAGGGGTCGACAACAGTGAACAGGCTTATAATTGAAATTGGTGGTTTAACTGTGTCACTGTACTCCATGTGATATGTAGGCCTGGTTTATTATTTGCCACTGCAAAACAGAAAATACAGGCTGGCAGATCCATACAAGTTTTGGGGTTTAATGTTGAATGGGAGAACAGTTTCATGTAAAATGTCTGTGTGTGAGGATCTGTGCCTGTACTGCAACTGAAAGCTTTGGCATGAGTTTGGTTTGGATTAAACTAGAACAACTTCATGAAATTTGCTAGGATCTTTGATCTGTAATACTGAGGTTTGATTACCATGTGATTTCCTTTCTTTCCTTTGGCACTAATTGGACTGTTTTCATATATTTACTAATCTTGCATATTTTCCTCTTCTCCCTCTCCTTTGCACAAAAAAGAAAGTTAATTGTTTGCTCTGAAGTTCCCAGACTACTTATCAATTTGTGCATCATTTCCAGTATTTACAAAATCAGAATTTCATAAAAATCAACAAGAAGTATTTTTGTCCCTGTTTTAAAAATAGTGTTACTAGTCCTACTGAGGGATATTGAATGTTCAGGGAAAACTCCAGTGTCTGGCTTAAGAGTAAACAAAAGCCTCTAAGCAGGCTTTTATGACACTTTATAAATGAAAACATGTGGGGAGGATGGGTTTTATCATCCACTTTCCTTTTTTTTTTCTTTTTGTTCCTCTTATTTCCTGCCTCTCAGTTGACTACATTTTCTATCCAGTGAGCAGGGGACTGGAGTCTTGTTTTGCACAAGTCCAGGTCGAATTTCACTCAGCACTGTAAGCTGAGCATCCCCAGACTTGCTAATTGGACCCTTTCAAAACAGGCATGGGGTTTTTTTCCCTAAAAAGCAATCCTGCCAGTCCCAATGCACAGAAAGCCTCCAAAAAAGAAGCTAAACCCTTTACCATCACAAAGAGCAGTTTCATTTTGTTTATTTAATAGGGTTAGAATGAATGCACCATTATTGAAAAAATTGTGCACTAGAGCTGTAATCCAGCTGTTCTGATAAATGAAAATGCTCTGGGCAGATCAAATATGCAGCAAAAGCCAGAGCCTACCATTTGCTGGAGCATTGCTGGGAGGTTGTCTTGCTGTTATTTCATTTTCTCACTGGATCCAGGCCTCATACATGTATTTTATTTTTCAGCATTTACTATCTTTAAATAGATACATATAATTAATAAGCAACAGCCTATCTACAGAAACTGGTGAAGTGGAGATGGCATAGCTAGCAAGCTAAAAGTGATTTTATTTCCATTAAAAGTGCACATCGTTTAGTGCAGCTACAGCACCCGTCGATAAGAGGAAAGTGTGACACAGAAAAACAAAAATAGAACGAAGAGGAGGTTAAGGCAAAAGAAAAATGGTTGACAGAATTCCAATTGCCAGTGTATAAAAGAGAAAGGCACATAGATTCTTTGGAGAGCATGTGCTGTAAGTCCTATTAAAGAAGGAATGGGTTTGCAGAACTCTTGAATATTCTGAGTTCTGGAGAAGATCCTTTAATAGACGTGTAACTCTTTTCATCCAAAGATCTCCAAGCACTGTGCAGAGGGATGAACGAGGACTCAGAGTAGTATTAATATTTACTCTCTCAGCTGAGAAGGATTCTGTGATGCTTTAGTCATCAAGAACATCCTACATCTATATTTAGACATGCAAAGGCATGATTTTCAAAATTGCTGAATACCCAGTATTTTTCAGGCAGGAGTGATTTAGGAGTAGAAATACTTAATTTTAAAAATCTTGGACAATGCTTTATAAAGTCACATATTACAGAGCTATCAGCAGTAAATTGGCAGTTGAGGTTGCATTGAGATTTTTATACCAAGCAAGACTTGCACTTTAATGATTGAATTTACTCTCCAGAATGGTTCTGTTCAAATGAAAATCAAGTTTCCTAGGAATTTTTTTCTAATAAAACTTTTACAAACTTTTGCAGAATAAATACTTATTTAAAGTAGTATTTGAAATATTGTCATGCTTCATCACCTTCTTTGTTTCCTGAGCTTTACTGATAGCCACCTCCACTGCAGTTATCCATGACTTTGCTGTGTCTGGAATTGTAGATTTGTAATCTACATTGGAGGAATACTAAAAGATGACTCTGAAATCTCAGCTACTGTCTTGCTTCTTGGTAAAGCAAATTATCTTTGTTCTTTTTAGATCTATTTGGCTTCCAGTTTGTTTCTGAGTACACTTAATCTACATAGTGGCTGGAATAGTGTTAACCCAGCATAGCCTGGAGAACATCTCTCTTCAAGTCATATCAACTCAATTGAAATAACCTTAGAAGCAAAAGGTGTTTATGAGGAATCAGAGACTAGAGCGTTTTCTATTGAGAGGCAATTAATTTATTTCCTTGGTCCATCAGAGCACTGGTGCATTAAACTTCACAGCATCCAGTGAACCCCTGCATTTTCCCAGGGGCTGGCTAAAAGGCACAGCAGTGGATTCCATGGATTTGACTGGAGAGGCTCTATTTTCAGTTTGTGTAAAACACATGCACTTCCAAACTATTGCAGATTACCAGGAAGTTAATTGGTAAATCTACTAAGAAATAAGCACAAACTTGCTTGTCAGATGAAGAACTGAGATCCATTAAGTTGTTATGGAAATTCACACCATCCTTCCAATTTCATGACAATAATTGCAAGCCAGTTTTCCATTGTGCAGTGGAGATTGCAGGGCTGTACCTGGGGTAAGTGGTTCCACAAAGCCTGAGCGAGAAACACGTATCACATCATGAACATGGAAAGCAGTTAAAATCAAACATGATGAGTTTGTTCATTTATTTTTTTCTTTAATCATTTTACAACTATGTTCTCTGGCATGAAGGCAGTTTGGCAGAAATTACAATACTGGAGGGGAAATGCAAAGCAGTAATCTACAGGATTCTAGATGACAGTCCTGGGCAGTGAAAAGCACACAAATGCTAATTACACAGAGAGCAGGCATAACTGCTGATCAGGATTTATTAGAGCCTATTTTGTGGACAAATGAATATTGGTGTGCCTGGAACTGTGCACACATGGGTACTCTCAGGGTCATGGTATTTCTGGAATCACGCTGATCTGTGCTTTGCATCACACTCTGTTGCACTTCCGGAATTGAATGGACTTCTGCCCCATATCCAGGGCTCTTTGTCTCTTTTTGGTGTCATGTTTTCTATCTAGAGCTGTCATTTGTAGTGTTGCAATGCCTTATTATACTTCCAGAGTGTTTGAAAAGTAGTGATTGACAGATTTACAGCCAAAATTATAAGATACACATGGAACAAAAGAACAAAAGTAACCACAGGTGTGTGTTCATAAGGATTTCTGTAATATATTCTAAATGTTCCTAGTTAAACTGGTCAAGTCAATCCAACATGATTTGCCACTGTGAATGTTTATGAAACATTTGTAGTCATTCCACATTTCCTGACTTGATGGCAGTTTCTGGTAAAGCATGAATTAACCAAGCACATGTCAGCACTGATAGTAATGGGAGTTTGTCAGCTTTAAAATGTGCAAATCTTCCTCTTCTCAACTCCTTTAACAGATAGACTTCCACAACATTATTTGTTCTCCACTAACTGAAACATTGCCACATTTGTTTTCAAAATGTGTAAAGTGGAAATTGCTGTCAGGCTAAAAATTTATATTACAAACCTCTGCCTCCAGCAAATTTTTGTAGTTAAATTAAGCAAGACTTGCAACTTTAACACTGATAGACTTTTTATTACAGCCACACCAATGTGAGAATCTCTGGTAGAAGTTTTTTTGAGATACTGCTGCATCTGGAAGATTTGCTTCTGTCTGGTTTAGTTGTTAACAGCTGATCAGCTGTACAGTAAACGCCACTGGTTACTGTAATCTGTCTCTTGGCTGTGCCCACATCCAACCATTGATCTCACCAGTGAAGCTTCTCTATTTGAAAAAGAGCTGAAACCAATCTCACAGTGTTTCAAACATTTACATTGCTTGGGAGCATTAAGAGATCGCAAACATAGACTCTTTCTTCCTTAATTAATCTTTATCAAGGAACTTTTGAAGACCCTCATAGGCAAATTTGCAGAGGTGCCAGGCAAGAACAGCTGACTGAGACAGACCTTTGCATCCTAGAATCCTATGATAATTATATCCAAATTTTAACCAAAATGTTCATGTGTCTCTAGCACAAGTTTTCCCGTGCTGTTAGTGTTGGTAGTACTCCATGGCTTCACCAGGAAAATAGCTGCATTCTGCAGTAGTGGGAAGTGTGAAAGCCCTCACACTTTCAATCACCATCCCTAGTTTTCACTGGCATTCCCAAGAGCAAGGACATTACAATACTGGTGTACTTACATTCAAGATTTGTGGTACTACACTTTGCACTTCTTTCAGATTATTGCAGTTAAATATTGAAAATCTCTAAAGTCTATTTGTAAGGGATCTTAGTGGTGTTTTGTTTGGGTTTCTTTTTAAGCTGACATAGGGCTGAACTGTCCATATCTGCTTTCAGGGTGGCTCAAAGTTCAAAACTGTTGATTTCCTTGTTCAGTTTGTTTGTTCAGAGAAAGCAAAACAAAACGCATCAGCTGTAAAATACCAGCTGTGAATGGATGGTGCTTTTTAATGAGTGAATGGTTCAGATTATCTGCTCCTCTTTCTGTGCCCCAAACCTGCTTTTGAGAACCAATTTATATTTGAGTGTTTTACAACAGTACAGATCATCTTCAGTTAGTCAGATTTACAGGAAGGAAGTCAAATAATGCGTGGAGCATATTGTGCATAAATGAGCAGCATAAAGATGTCTAGGGAATGGGACTTTGATATGTACAGCTCACATAATTTGTTTCTTAACTAAGCACTGAAAAACAAGTCTGAATTTTAAGTTGAACATGTGAAGCTGACCTCGAGTGCTTCTTTATATCCACATCAGTTGTACAGTTGCTCCCTGCAACTTTTCTGTCCCAGTGCCTCAGCCACCCATATTAGCACTCTTTTATTGCAGTCATTGATAGTGTTGTTAGCTGTACACAGTGATTTACAAGAGGCTGACTTACACATACAAAAGTAAATCCTTGCTCCAGGGGATTTGCAGATTAAAGGCTTGAGCAGTGCCCATATTCTGAGTTTATAAGAACCAGAACATAGAATAAGCACTATATACTACCAAAATTCTTAGACAGTCACATGTTCTGTAGGATTTCCATGGCTGGGATCAGTTCCTCAGTTTCTTCACTACCTCCCATATCAGTTGCTTTCCCTCTGCATGGCACATTTGTGTCGTGCCCTCCTTTTGCACATAGCTTTCACAGCTTTATTATCCTGTGCGCAGAGCCTTCTGCAGAACTTGGCCAGCTCCATCTTCTTACTGGGGATCCTGGCTGAGAAGAATAATGATGATGAGATGAGAATATAGATATCACTTTGCTTTGAGTGACTGCATGGTGACCACTTCTGCCAAGAGCTGATATTGAGCACAGCTCTTGGTCTTTGCAGAGCAGGCTCAGTGATGGCTGACAGAGTGAGATCGCTGCCAACCACAAATTTTGTGAACTAAAACAATGATTATGTTACAATGGGCTGCAATTCTAATTGCAGCTAAATGCGTGTTTTCTGAGCCCTCCTTCTGCTCCGTCCTCGTCTCTAATTCTTAAAGCAGCGCTCCATGTACTGCTGATCCCTCTGAACTGTGCTGAGGGAGCAGCTGCCTATCGATGCGTTTAACTTCTTTGAATGAGTGATGCTTTATAATGAGGGCACAATCCAGGCTGCCTTTAATCTCCTTTTGATATTCAGTATGTGAATTAGAGCATAGGGCATCATGGTCTATATGAAATGGAATATTGTAACCAACTTCATCACGCTGGGGAGGGAAGAGCCAAGTGGTGGGATTAGAATGGCTGCATCCCAGAGGCAGGCTGAAGCTGCTGTGGTATTGTGCTCTCTCTCACTGATATGTGGTGTCTGGGTAGTGATTTTCATAATAGGCTAATCTTGGTGGAGAGGAAAGCAGAAGAATACATTCTAAATTGGAAGTTATTTACACAGAGCAATTAGCTTTTTATTCTCCAAACTATAATACAGAACAACAGAATTTTAGCTCTACCAAACCCCAAATGCAGTGGCCAGGGAGAAAAAAGGGGCCAACTGACAAGAGAAACACAAAGTCATGAGGAAATATTAAAAGTGAACCAGTTTTCAGTGCATCTTTGGAAACTAGTATTGGTTTTTTCCCAGTTGCTTTCCAAAATTAGGGATCAAATGCTAGTTGATTTGTTTTCCCCCCATAAAGCTGCACTTTTTCCTTGAGGGAGTGACGTTCACATGTGTACTGAGAACTGGCATAATTCACTTGCCTTGTGTCCCACACTTCCCTTCTAGCATGGTAGGGACCTTGTTCTCTGTTGCTGGGTGTATGAGGAAAAGTGATGTTGAATGTTGCATCTCCCTGTGCTTCTAGTGTAACATGAGAGCAAGAGCCACTAAAAGCACCCGTCTCTGTTGGTTATTATTTTTTTCTTGGAGCTTGCTAATTAAATCATTAAAATTTTATCATCACTTAACCATGGATAAAGCCTTTTGAAACATTTAATTAGTATGCTGCAAGAGATACGTGTGAAACCAAAAGCATTTATATGGTGTGAATGACTAAGAAAGATAGATTGAGAAAAGGAATAGATGAGAATGCATTTCCCTGCAACAAAGCTGCCCATGTTCCAAACAGGCTGTAGATAAAATTATACTGTTGTCAGTAGGTGCAGTTCCAAGTGAGACAGTGGCACTCACAGGAAAATGCCAATAGCTAACTCATGGATTTAAGTACAACTATATTATAAATACATTTTGCACTACAATGTGTCATAGTTTTCCTTTAGTAGAATGGGTTTGTTGTCCAAGCTCATTTTAGGAGTGCCTTAGCTAAAGAAAGGAAATTTGATTTTGGTCATAACATTTTACTACCCTGTACAATAATTTTACCATCCATATCGTGTCTGTTCTGCAATTCCTTCACCTGTTTTATAAGGAAAAAAAGCCTGGCAGTACAGTTAGGCAGAAAGGAAGAATTGCTGTCTTTCAAAAACATTTTCAAGAGACTGAAAAGCCAGAACAGCCATTATTAAGGGCAGTGATGGGGTAGTGTCTGACACAGGGGTCAAACCCTGGGCTTGAAGCTGGAGTTCAAATGTGAGTCTCATAGATCTCCAGTGAATATCACCAGTTGTGAGTGGGAACTGCTGTCTTACACAGAAGAAATGTGGGAAACAGTCCCTAAGCAAGCATGTGTTATATTGCAGGAAGCTTTGGGAGACACTGGATGGCAATTTCCAGTTCTGTTCTGTGTTGCAAGTCCGACTTCTTTAGGACTTTTTTTTTTTTAAGTAAGGAGGAAAGATCAAGAAAGGCTTGTTAGTCTATGCCTGCTTTTCCATCTCCTCTCAAAAGGGAGTATTTTTTTATTTTCTTTTTTAACTGCACCTCTGTTCTTTCCATAAATACATTTCTCTCTGGCTGTTTTGCTGACAGACTGGCCTCCTCCAGGCATTTCTTATGTGTCAGAAAAGTTACAAGAGTGGTGCAGGAAACAACATTAAATTAGAATGAAGAAGAAAAACATTTCTGGGTTTGCTCTCTTTTTCCCTATCTAACCTAAGCACTGCCTTTACTAAAGTCTCCTAAGGTCTGCAAATATCAAAACATCTTGCAAAACATCACTGCTGTTAGTGTGTGAGGTTACAGGAGTGCTGTAATAGGGATGTGAGCCTGGCAGCTCAAACAATGCATAATGATGCAGTTCTCTATTTAGAAATGGCAATGACAGCAATTAACATATTCTGTTTGTTACAGGATAACAGTGTCAAGTAATCCCTTGATTTTGGTAAAGGAACACGAGAGTTTAATGCTGCCCTGGAAGATAGAATCAGTGGATTCATCTAAAGGAAATTGCAAAATACATTTTGCCTACATCTTTGTTTTCAAAATTCTGCACTCAGAATTATGGTTCTGCAGTTTGGACCAAAATTTAAATTCACCGGTGAAAAAGAGGAACCTTACTTAGTTTTATTTGATCTGCAGTTTTCAGTCCTCAGTTCAGACATTTCTTTTCCCTTCAGTAGAACTTTATTAGTCCTAATTCTCTGCATCTTGGTTAAGCAGTGAAGCCACAACTCTGACCTAGAAAGACTATCTTGTCTGAAGCAAAAAATGCCTACCTTTGTGGTTTTTTCCATACTGGTGTTAAAGAAGAGTTTTCAAACAGATTCATTGTTATATCCAATGATCTTGAAGGTAAATCATACATGTGCTAATGCAAACCAAGTAACACTGAATTTCCCCTTTCATTCACTCTTTCCTTTCTGAAGCTCAGTGGAATGAAGGTGAGACAACTTGCCTTGGATTTTAAAAACCTTTTCCTGTGACAGGAATATGCTTTATCTCAATTTAAGGCAGCTTTTCCATCTGTGACCCAGTACAGGCTGGCAGGTTTGGGACCACAGACATCTTTAGGCACAGGGAGCTGTGGCATCAGCTCTGCTCCCGCTCTGCCCTGGCATGGCACAGCCAGGCTGGCTCCGTTCTCCTGGAAGGGCCGACGGGGTGAGAGCCTGGGAACAACAGAAACATCACCACCCCCAGCATGTCCGAGTGCCTCTGGATCACAGCTGGCTCATTGTGTAGCCAGACAAGAACAAAGGATGCTCAGCACACAATTGTCTGCAGTTTAGACATGTCCTATATTTTCCCTCTCCATGTATAGAATCAGCTAATGATCCCAGTCAGTATATGAGACTGAACTGTAACTGCACCAGTCAGAATTGCAAAGAGTGTACTCTCTTCCCATCAGCCTGGAGAAGAAAGGTGGGACCCTGTCTCCAGAAATTCCAGAAAAACTCTGCAGTATCCAAAATCTTCTTTATAATGGTTTTATTTTGATTCTGCTACAATCTTATTCACATCTGCTCTTCACAAACAGAACTTGTTAGTGTGAGGTAAGTTTAACTACCCTGCAACAGGCTGCTTGAAAACCCAACTTCAGAAATACCTAGATGGTTTTTTCATAAGGTCTTTCTGTATTCCTCCTCCCAGAAAATTCTTTGTCCCAAATAAAGGAGATTGGAATTATTAAAAAAAAAAGTCAAACAAGAAAATCCATTTGCAGTCCCCCTGAGGTTTACACTGCTTGTGAATTCTGTCATTGGTGTATTTATTCATAACGGAGTCAGAGGCTCACAATAAAGCAGCTAAATATCAGCTCAACACAGCTGCAGACTCCAGCACATGATCATTTATAAATTGCTGATCAAATTCTATCCACAGTTACATTTTTGCAATCATATTGACGTAAATAGAGTTGTCTGGAAGTAGTGAGGACAGAACATGCCCCCTCAAATCACTTATGATGTTAAGACGTTACCCTTTGATGACATCACTTTCCCTAAATGTACCATGAAAGTATCATAGAATCATGAAATCATGAAATGGTTTGGGTTGGAAGGGACCTTAAAGCTCATATCATTCCAGTTGCAGGGACACCTTTCACTGTCCCTGGTTGCTCCAAGCTCCATCCAACCTGGCCTTGGACACTTCCAGGGATGCAGGTGAAGCCACAGCTTCTCTGGGCACCCTGTGCCAGGGCCTCCCCACCCTCACAGGGAAGGATTTCTTCCATTTATCTAATCTAAATCTGCTTTCAGTTTGAATCCACTCCCCCTTATCCTCTCACTCCATGCTCTTGTAGTCTGTCTCCATCTTTCTTTAGGCTCCCTTCAGGTACCGGAAAGCTGTGATTAGGGCACCCTGAAGCCATAAGTAAAACAGGACAGTATTACGTGTTATATTTTGGCACGTAGCTAAAAATCCTATGTCCATATGTTTTGTGTTGTAGTTTACTGGAATCACATCAAGAGATGGGATTGGGTTGCTCTTTCCCTTGTTTTCCTTTACTAGAGTAAACTCTCAGGATGCATCGGGCTTTTATTTCTGAAAGAGGAGCTTCCTGCTGACATCACCTCTGTTTGAGGACTGTTCTCTTTCCTTTAATGATCATCCAGTAACAGCTTAACGTGCACAGCTCTGCTCAGGTTTTGTACAGGGCTCTCCTGAAAACAGCGCTGAGAGTCACCCCCAGATTTCAGTGCCTGGTTTTTAGTGGCCTGGGCTCCTGGAGATGCTGTCCCCAAGGAGCAGCTAGAACAGGGCTGGCCAGGCTGGCTGCAGTGTCTTGGGAGCACTCGGGATCCCAGGCTGTTCTCAGGACATGCTGCCAAAAATTTCTCCTGCTCTCCAGGCACCACCTACTATTGATGGGCAAGGACCTGTCCTTCCTGAGCAGTCACCAGCCTCCTGCAGCCAAGGGACCCCTGCTCGCCTGCTGTCTGTACCACAAAGGTGGTATGGGAAGGATGAGTTAAACTGAGGACTAGGAACTTTCAATGCTGGCAAACTTTCTTGGAAGAATTTCTAACATGACTCCACGTGTTATTGCATTCAGAAATCTCAGCCAGCTTTCCCCTGAATGGACAACAATGTTTGTACAAGTTAGTGGGGATGGGGCTTTTGCTCTTCGCAAACAGCTGCTGCTGACAGAGCAGTGTAGGTACCTTGGAATGTGCACCCAGGCAAGCTCATAATGAGAATGAGAAATGGTTTGCAATTTTCCTTTTCTTTTTCTCTTGGAAAGAAACTATCCAACTATTGAACTAAGATGCTCAAGTGTCCCCCATCCGGAAGAATAGTCTTGAAAGGATCAGCAGGCTCAACAAGCACATGAAGCAAGATTCACCCTAAAGTGCTGAGATCCTGCTTTTGGAAATGTTTTTTGAGCTTACAGATCACGTTGGGATGAATGATATTTACATGAGTGATGTCAAGGTTTACAGCAGCATTCTATAATTGCAAATTCTGTTCCACTGAGCTAAAACTGGATTGTTCAGATGACAAGATTCTTTCACTTAAAAATCTTTGGAGCATGATAGGCATGGAGGAAAATCTACTACTTGTTGTTGATAGGAAGAACCTGGGCCATTCCCCTACCTTGGCAGATATGTCAAATTTGAATTATTCACCTGGTTTAGTGACTTATTTTGCCTCTAACTCAGAGCCATCACTGCACAATTACCATTTCTTTTTTGCATGCTTAAAACCCAATAGGTGAGAGTTTGCACTCTGCTTTGCATCAGCCAACTTTCTGACTCTGATAAGGAAATCAGATTCCAGCCTCTCCAGCAATTTTATCTATCTGCAGGTTTTTCAGTCCCCCCTCTCGTCCCAGAGTCGCAGGAGGGCTTGCTAACAGCTCCCTACCTAGCTGAATAAAACAAAACAAAATCATACCTTGTGCAAGGCCCATACATATCTTTAGATCTTCTGTTTATTTAGTTTTTTCATTTCTTGTTCAGAATGAGGATTTTGCTGGTGAATTATTTATATGACAAGAGGAAATGAGAGGAGGAGTGGTGTGAAAAATTTCCATAAAAAGCTTATGTAGTTTTCAGTAGCGTTCAGTGAAAGCGTTGGGGGTTTTTTGTTTTCTTTGCAAGTTTCATTTATATTTCGTCACTAGAGAAAGCTGCCACTGATTTAATTTAAATATTTATACAGAATTACAGTCTTAAGCTATACGTACACATTAAGAGCGCCATACATTAAGGACGTTTATCTCCAAATAAAGTGGAGAAGGCTGTGTCTGCAAACATTGAGTGGTTCCTTCTTTGCTGATCACTGACACCTGCAGTGGAGATAACTTTCCACCAAAACTAAGTCCTTTGGTCAGTGTTGGTTGTAAGGAGATGGAATAGAGGCATCTTCCACATAAAAATTGCACAATACAGCAAATAAAGCAATGGGATAGGAGGGATGTCTTGTAGGAAATACTAGAATTCCATGAACAGCCATTCCCAGCCTTAATGTAGCCAGCCACAGAGCAGCCTTGGTTGTGACAAGCACTGTGTATGAACCATACCTTTTCTAAACTTCACTTCTTCAGAGATGTCTTGGCCATGAGTGCCTGTATTCTTCTCGGCTATTTTCTGTCTTTATTTTCCTTTTGTTGCATCACTAGCAGTCCTGAGATGACAAATTGTTGAGATAACATTCTCTCTGTTTGGCAGCCTGTCAGAGAAATGAGATCTGAAATGAAAAGAACCTTCCAGCTCTGGGTGGGCAGGGTCAGCTGGCTCTGTGTGGAATTGTCCAAGCATGAATACAGAGAATTGAGGAAAAGAGAGGTAAAACCCCAACTACTTGCTTCTGCCATTTACTCTCACTCAGCTCCTTCTTACCTCATCCCCCTGCTCTTGTTGCCTTAAGCAACACGTGGAGTGTTCTACCAGCTTCAGCATTATGGCAAAAGAAATCAGGACTTTACAGGAAAAGAGAAAGAAATATTTTCTATTGCACATCCTTCTGTCTCTTACCCTCGTAGCAAATGGAGACTTTGGCAGTGAAACTGAAAAAAACCACTTTGATTGAAAAATGTCTTCAACCCTGATCTTAGAAAGACAGACAAATCTGTCTGGTAGGACCATCCCTCCCGTTCACAAAGCTTTTTGCTTTGATGAACAAGTTCAGTTCTGTACAGCACAGGCAGTTCCCAGAAGGCTTCTGGAATGGAAATTAAAGCCCATGGAATAGAGATGCTTCCATCACAATGGAAGGATTAGTTTCATGTTTGCTTGAACATTTGTTGGGAGGTTGCCTCAGGAATAGCATGCTTGGACTAAAGGATATAAATGCATCCTAAAATCCCTGTTTTGATCGTTTCCTACATGGCATTCCTTTAGTAGCCCTTTCCACTGGAGTTTGGAATCTCCACATGGCTGGCACGTCGTACCAGCTGCTAACAGGCAGCTGTAAACAAATTATAAACAAATTAGGAGGCAGTTGCATAAGTTTAGCTGTATATTGTATACCCCACTAAATAAGATACAAGTAAGATACTTTTTTTTTTCTTTCAGGCTCAAGCTATCTGAAATCTCTTATGCAATTGTAACGATAGAATCTCTTTCCAGAACTATAATAGATTTGTTAGGATTTGTTGTGCTTAACTATGACTGAAGCTCCACTGCACCTTGGATCATGGGGTCTGTCCGAGCCCACCACAGGCACAAGCATTTCCTCGTTGCTGTGCTTGTGCCACTGATAAAGTCAAGACACTTGTTCAGTAATTACTGCTCCTAAGGCACCACAGTTATGTATCACAGAGATATTCTGTATTGCTACAGCTCCATAAAACATATAATTGTTCTTTACTACTGTTAACATCCGATAAAGAGAAAGCAATCTTTTGGTGTGGATAAATTTATCAGAATCAAAAGGCTCATATGGTTCATCCTGCCTAAAGCAAGCAAGGTGGTGAGGTAGAGCTTGGAAGGAAAGGCACAGAATTCAGGCATATTTGGAAAGAAATGGGGAGTTGTTATAAATTATTTCAAGATAAATAATATAAACACTGTCTTGGCATACAGTTTTGCATCTGACAATATTTAGGTTAAGATTTTACATTATTAGTTAATGATAATGAAAAGGAAGCATTGAATACATATGAAAATAATTTGAATGTCAAGGAGTGTTTTCCATCCCTTGTTCATCTGCTGGCACACTGTGTTTATAATGAATCATTAATCCCATGCAAATGTAAGCATTTTCTGAATCTTCTTTTCAAGCAGCAGAAAACAGGGACTGACAGTAAGCAATGTAAACGTAAATCCCAAGCCTCCTTCCTGGTGTTCAGTTTCTGAGTACATAACCAAATCAGTAACTCATTTCCTTAATCTATAACCCCTGCCCCACGTTTGTAATGCTTTCTTTTGTAAATGATTATAAAGTAGCTATGCTTCCCAATAGTAAATGTTATATGAATTAATTGCATCTGTATTTCTTTTTTATTCCTTAACAGTATTTTTAGGTGGGTAGTATTTTTAAGAACTTTGCTTGACAACTTCATTAATGTGTGCTACTGTGGTATTTATTTTATAATGGAATTATATTCTCTTTGTATGTATCACCACTGCAAATGTTATTCCACAACTCCTCTATGTAATTTTTTTCCCTGATACTTCTTAAGGCAAACACTTCTCTTGACTATGGACTGCATTTTAAGGAGATGATATCAGCTAAATTAAGCTTGCCCTCTGTAAGTACTTCAACAGATAAATAACACATTCATTTAGCAGGCTGAATCCACTGCTGCCACTCACCACAGCTTCACTGGAAATGGTGATCATTCAGCAGTGAGGCTTGGAGGCAACCAGGCAGTGTCCAAGTTTTTGTGCAGCTTGTAGCCTATGAGGTTTTGACTGTGGAGTTCTTTAACCTCATGGTCACATTCAAATGCTTGTTTATCTCTACCTTTTGATGTACCTTAAAGCAATTATTTCATCTGACCTGCAGAATTGCTGGGGAAATGTGGTGGGTGGGTCCTGCAGGAAAATAAAGATGTAGCTCCACCTCCACCTCAACAGGTGAAGCGATGCTTTCTTTAGATTTTATTGCTGAATTTGTAGGATCGGTGCATTCCCGACTCCGGGGCCATTAGGTGGCACACTTGGGCTGTGGGTTTGGCAGGGCATGAATTCGTGTGAGAACCCAAAGCACAAGTGATTAATCACACATCTTTTAATTTACAGGAGATGAAGCAGGAAGAATGCAATAAAATGACATTTAGGCAAGAGACACTGTAAACATTCTGTCAGCTGGAAACCACTGAACTTTCTGAATCTTTGGGTTTAGGGCAGAAGCAAAGGGGTGTCTTCAGGAGCCTTGTATGGATTTCATTAGTGATTTAGTAGAATTCCCAAGTTGTTGTTGCTTAATCCCAGACAGCAACTAAGCCCCAACCAGCCACTCACCCACATCCCTGGTGGGATTGGAAGAGTAAAAATGAGAACTTGTGGGTTGAGACAAAGACAGTTTAATAGGTAAAGCAAAAGCCTCACACACAAGCAAAGCAACCCAAGGCATTCCTTCACCTCCTTGTGCATCCCCAGCCTCCTCCATGGTGGGCTGGGGTGGGCAGCAGAAAAGACCTCGACTCTGTATAATTGCAGCAGAAATCTCAAAACCAGCCCCATATCAGCATCAGTGAAGAAAATTAACTCTCCCCCAGCCCAAACCAGCACACAGGTACTCAATGCACAACTCACAGTGTAACCAATATGAGTTACATAAACATATACTTGTGAAAGCCTCCAGATGCTTAGAAAAGGGCTGTTGTTTATGCTCTTTAAAAAACAAATGGGTCAATAAGAAAATAATTATTTCCTTTTTCTCCACTTAGAAAGTATATTTTTGGTATGGCTGTGCTGAAGGAGTTATGCAAAAGCGTAGAAAAACTGTAAAAAAATACATGCTTGGGATTATGTAGGGTTGTTATCCAGGGCTGAGTGTTTCTGAAGGTTGTGGAATTCGAATCAACCAGTTTCTGAGGTGAAGAAACTGAGCAATTGATACAGAGTAGTGTTTTACTTGTACCTGTGAACCTTTTAGCCAATCCCATTCCAATAGGTAATTATTTCCAGAGATCCAACTCAATTGAAGTTTCTGTTTCCTGTTCTCCCAAGTTCCCTTTAGTTGACTTGACAGTTTTTTCATTGGAATGGGATGTAGCTGTCATGTGAGGTGCTAATTATGGGTAAATTAACTGCTGTTATTACTTATTCACCTTAGGCAAGAATTTGCATAGGGGCAGTTTGTGTAACCCAGCTCCCACACAGCTGATGTAAAACTCCAGAGAACTGGTCTGAGCCTTGGACAGACACCTGGGATTTCACAAACGAGGATTTTTTATTCTCTAAGCTCTGCAGCACCAATAGGAGAGTAGAGCTCTGGGATGACTTTGCTCGAGTTGGACTTTGTTTCCAGTTTTCATTAATAACAGAATGAGCTGCGGAAATGACATCTGAAGGATCCATTGTGTTGCTGGCTGTTGGCCTGGGGATGACTCCTAATGAAATCAAAGGAAGTGTATTCCTGGAATGTCTACTGGAGTGAATGTCCCTGGAATGAGAAAGAAGTCCAAAAGCTTCAAGGTTTGGGTTTTTTTAAGTTTTGTTTAAAAAGCATGGGGAAGAAGCCTTCCATAGTGAGGGAAGTCAGCATGGGCACACATAATTATTAATTCTTTTTTAAATTTTGACCTTGTGTCCAATTCACTTGAGCTTTCCTCTGGCCTAATGTTAAGCCATATGGCCATGCAGCACCTAGAGCAGTGGGGTTGCACCCAGGTGTGACTTGAAGGGTACTGTATTTTTAAAAAGTAAAATAAATAAATAAATAGTATTAGGCTTAGCACATGAGCATGACCAGGACTCTGAGTTTCCATTTTGTCTGGAGAGAGAAGCTGGAGTTACTGTGATTCCTCCATTTGGCCAGAGCTCTTAGTTTAAGCTTTTACAGCACCTGAAATTCCGCTTGGATATGATTGTACACATATTCTCCCCTATCTGCATTCTGATGTGAGAATTAGGTGCTCTGCTTATGTGGATTTTGGGATATTTATTTACATTTAAAATTTCATGGGTTTGGGTGGATGTTTGTGCATGACCAGAAATGCACAATTTGCTTGATGAAGGCATAATATGAGATTAGTTAGTATGGAAGTTGTATTGTCTTTTCGGATTCTTTTGGCAATAAAAATCAGTTTCCAGGGAATATCTTAATGCCGAGTGTAAACAAACAATAAGTATACAAATAACTTGGCATTGCTTTGCAGTGGGAAGGAAGATGTTTAATTTATGATCAGGTTACAGCTACTAATTTAAAGCTCTTAAAACATTTAGAATTAATTCTCTGAAATATTAAAATACTTGATGAAATAAGCCTAGAAAGTGACTGTTTTACTAATCCACCATTCTGAGTCTCTCTGAGGCTTCTACCTCCTTTAGAAATAAGGTGTTATTGGAGCTGGGGGTACTGGCTCAACTAAGGCAAGGATCAATAAGGACAAGAACAGTGTCCAAATGATAAAAGTTTCCATCTAGCTGCTCCTCTCTCCAATTTCCCTACTGCAAGTAGCCTCTTTAAGAGAGGTAACGGTCCAGCAGTGAGCTCCACTATAAACCTGAAAAAGATGAATGATTCTTGTAATTTCTACCATAAATCTGCTGTGCACAGAAACAGGGTGGAATTCAAGCTCTATTTTAATGATGACCAAAGAGGGAATCTGCAGGAGTGCCACATGTTTGGGGTTTGCTGTGTTGACAGAGGGCCTATGGCCTGAATAAGAGGAAAGCCACAAACATCACTCTTGGAATATACTGAAAAATACAGGAGTTATAAAGAAGCACTGGGGGAGTGAAATAGGAGTGAGTGCTCCAGAGCCAGAAAAAAACCCCTTTGCTAAGCACATGGGTTTACTGGAAAGGTGAGTGGTACAAGATACATTAGCTGAGTTGATGAAGCTGGGACTTAGATGAGTTTAAAATCAGGATTAAGGAGTTTTAGCTGAGCTCCTGAGACCTAAACAAATTTTCTAAAAATACAGCACAAGTTATTGCATGAAAGACATTTGAAGCTTTCTGTTCTAAAAGTGAGAAATGTTACCCTTTCCTCTGTTTGTGTGAGAAAAGAAAGAACATTAACTAATTGGTATGCAAATAGGGATTGATCCTGACCCAGTTCTTCACTGTCACTTGTCATCCTCTCAGACAGTCGAGCCATTATTCCAGTTCACAGAGCTAATATTTACACAACCTGGGATGACAGCAGGAGGAAAGTTCACGAATGAGCTCTTGCCCTCCCCCACCCCCTGCATTTGAATTAAATGCCTCTTTGCATTTCCCCACCTCTGCTTCCCAAACTTTTCCTGTGGGACTTTGTCCCTGCTTATGGCCAGCAGGACACCTGAGTTCATAGAATCATAGACTCACTGGATTATTTGGGTTGGAAGGGACCTTAAATCTCATCTTGTTCCAACTCCCTGCCATGGCAGGGACACTTTCCACTATCCCAGCTTGCTCCAAGCCCCATCCAAGCTGGCCTTTGATACGGACTCAGCATATGCTGAAAACGTGCTGAGTGTTCCAGCTACAGCAAAGCGGCTTTCTGGGGAATAGTAATTGTCACAAAGTGCTGGTGTCTGGTGTGTTACAGGGCTGTGTTACAGGGCAGCACAGCTGAGGACACTGGATTTGGTTTCATCCTCTGAGAAGATAAGATTTCAGAGACCCAGATATCAGGGAAAAGATGATTTATGCTGTATGAGCTTCATTACTTAATAATGTCCTAACTGTTTGATCACCCCCTGAGGGCATCCCTAGCAGTATGAAGGTACCTCAGTGCCAAAAGAGAGGTGACAGCTTTTTTTTTTTTTTTTGAGTCCTGCTAAAGGATCTTTTAGTGGACATTGTGATGAAGGATGTTACATGGACAGAACCAACTCTGTTTTGGATGTGAGCATTCTGCAATCCGTGTGCTGGGAGCAGGGATGCATTTTGCCTGCTCTTCCCGAGAGGATCCCCTCGGTGCTGGCTGCGTGTGCTGAGCTCTGGGCACGGGGCTGAACTGCGGCAGGAGCGCTGCAGCAGCTCTGCACAGCACAGAGAGCCCGAGCTGCCTGAGCACAGCTCGCCTGAAGAGCTGCCTGCTCTGAACATATGCAATTCTAAATATGAAATATTTGTGTCTCGCTTTTTTTTTTACCCAGCATGTTAAGAAGGAGGCTTTGTTGATTGATTTCAGTGCTATATTCCTTTGGCATATGCCATGACATTGTTCCACAGATGCTATCACCAGCAGCATGGTACAAAAATACTCACTTTCAAAGCTCTGTGACTGCTCACAAGAAGCCTGAACCTCTCATAACTATTCAAAGAGATCTGTAGAGGAAAACTGTACTCTTATGCTATATTTGGAAGAAGTCAGCATGTGCAGCTCCACATTCACTTCAACTTGTAGTAATTTGATGCAGCAGTTCCTCCCGGTGTTGCTGTCTCTGGACAAAGCGTTGGTGAATTGTTGTGCAGGTTTGTGCAGTGATCCACAGCATCACCTTGTCTTGTGTAGCAGCACAGTCTTCCAACAGGACAGGTTCTAGAAGTGCTTCCTGCCTTCCCTCTGTTCCATGTGTGCACACACATGCATTGCAGGACACCCTTGCTGTTTCTCTGTGGTTTGTATTTTACATGCTGTAGCTGTTCGTGTTGGGCATCTCAAGGCATTTTTAACAGCAGCTTATTAAAGAATGAAACATAGAGACAACAACCGTATTTGTAACAACAAATCTCTGCACAGCAATCCATATTTGAATATATAATATTCAAATAATGAGCAAAAGTGATGCCTGTATGGGTATCCAAGAGTAGAGGAGTTGCTTTTTCTGTGCTGTGTTGAAGTGGCAGAGGGGAAGTGGTGATGAAGATAAGGATGGAGACTGGTGGCTGTGTGGCATTCCTGATGCACTGCTCGGGGGCTGATAACAGGCTTGGGTTCAGAATTAGTAAAGAGAGTCTATAAATCAGGCAAGTACTTGGAAATTCTGATCTTATATGTTTGGTCTCTGGGATTTATTTTTGTTTGGTTGGTTTTTATTGATTTACACACAGCTAATGGCTTGCTGGAATTTACTCTTAGTCTGATGTGGGTTGTAGGGACATTGTGTAAGGGAGATACCTCCTCCTTTCAAATCCCAGAGTTCCTGGAGGTTAAAACCCTGTAAAAAATGTGCAACAAAGTGTTAGGAACAAATTGCCCTCTATTTTCTGATCCCGGTCACCTGACATAGATCCAGGTTATAAAAATGGAATGTCTCCATGGGTAGATTATTATTATCCATGGACAGGAATGATTGCTGTCACTGTCTGATCTGTGATTTCCTTTTCCAAATTTTATTCACTTTGCCTTAGCAAATGAAAAGTAAGTGTTTATACTGAGCAAAGGTATTTCTATTGTGTAGTCTACAAACTAATTCTGTGTATAAGCAAGAGACAACATCCACATTTGGAAATCCTTTCTCCATTCTTTTTGCCTTTGGTCATTATGTGCATTCTTAAGAAATACACATTTTTTTATCTTCCTCTTTTCACTTCTGAGTCCTCTTGCAGTTCCAAAAAGGAAAGTGCTTAGATGTGAGATGGTTTTCTCTCCTGCTTTCAGATATTATTTTAAAGTAAACATCACACCTCATCAGAACAGAGATTCATTCCATTCCTGCTAAAGAAAATGGGATTTAAGGATATACTAAAATTTAAAAACTTGATTACATTTGCTCAGACACTACTTAAGTAAGCACCATCCATCCTCGAGTAAGACAGAAGGGTTGTATAATTAAATACAGTAAATTATAGTTTTCAACAGTTTTTAAAACTGAGTGCAGAGCTACATTCCTTGGAACTTCAGTGCAACAGGAGCATCTGATTCCCTAAGTTCCCCTTGAAACCTGTGCTAGTGTGGATGAGGGGCAACACACACCTTCAGATGAATCAAGGATGCAAAGGCAACCTCAGCTGTGTCATTCTTGGGCGAGGAGGTGATTAGTTTTACAGCCATTTCTTATGCCAGCTTGGGGAGTGCAGCATTATTCATTGCAGTGTTGTGCACATTGCAGTCCCAGAAAAAGCCCTCGTAATTCCTGGGTCTGCCTGTGTGCACCTAAATCAGCATTCCTGCTGAAGTTGTGCTCATTGATTGCAAAATGTTGTGTGCAAGAATATGAGAACTTTTCAGAAACACTTGAAGAGGAGCCAGGCTCCATGGAAATCAACAGATGTGGGAGTGTGGAGGGCATATTACTGAGGAAGCAGCATATGCAGAACTAAAAGGCTGGGAACTGCACAGCGTTTGTACCAATGTTTTGTCTGAATTACAAAGCAACTCAGGTGTGCAGAAATGTAATTTATGGTTTGGGTTCTGGTTGCACAATCCACTGGGTTCCCTCTCCCATATTGGTTTATGATGCCATCAGAAGCCACAATGGAATTAGGGTCCTGTAATTCTTAGCACCTTTAAATATGTATATAAACACACACTTTTTTTAATACTTTGTATAAAATCATAAGTGAAATTAAGGCCCAACCTGAAATCAAATTAAATTTTTGTGTGAATATTGGGTGTCACAAAGGCTTCATTTATTAAAGTTGGATTGTTTGGTGTTGGTTCAACACAACACATACCGTGAGAACTGTGGCAGATATAAGTGCTTGAAAGGGTCTTGCTTGTAGTCTAAAATTCAAAAAATGGACACAAAATCCCACTCCTTGATCCGAGCATGGGGAAGTGGCCTTTGGGTAAGGAAGGGTGAGATGGATCACTGCAGGTTTTGAGATCATCACCTTGGAGGGGAGCAGCTCATCCAGCTGAGTGACTGCTGCTGTGGGAACGTGTCAGTGGGATGTTTGTCAGTCCTGGGTTTGGGGTGAAGGACTGACTAACACAGCAGCAGCATCAGCACACTGCATGCCCCAGCAGGCTGGAAACCCTGCTGTTGGCAGTACCTCAGGGCTGTGAGGCTGAGGTATAAGAAGTTTGCTTGGTCACGTGGCGGCAGAAATATGAAAATGTGTGCATTGATCATGGGGTGTGCTGTCACCCAACCTGGCAGCGATCAGCACTGCCTTTCATTTGCACAGCTCTTGTCAGTCTGAAGTCACATTATATGTTATATTATGTTTTAACATAGTTTTGCAGAAGTAACGGAATCATGGAGAAGAAATGATAGCATGTGTCACATAAACCTGGATGTAAGAGGCACAATACTGCAGTAATGGGACATCCAGCCTGCTGGGATACCTTTGTAAATGGAAATTGATTTTCTCCAGGATTCTTTACTGGGTGCAATAAATTAAATATGCATTTAGTTTTACCAGTTTAAAAAATGTCTTTGTTAAAATAAGAACAGTGATATAGAAACATGTTCCAATAAATTAAAGTAAGATAAATTATATCCAGCAGCTTGTTGAATACCTCAGCTTATGAGGTTTTTTAAATCTGAAGAATACAACAGAGGCCTCCCAGGAAGAAAAAGCCGATGGAGATCTCTGGAACACTTTGACTAGTTACAGATAATTTTAGTTTTGATGATGTAATCATGTGCCTAGGCTCTATTTTCCTCTTTCATTTCATGCTTTTAATTTGATAAGATTCTTCTTGTGAATATTTGAGGTGGAGTCAGTTTGGTGTAGGTCAATAGGCCAAGTATGACCTTAGAAATAAGACAGTAAATCTCCAAAAGCTCCACAATTTCTACTCAGACACTTAATAGGTTTTTAGGACACAAATGAAACCATTGTAGTCATTTTGCTGGTATAATTTACTACATTAATGATCAAAAAAGTGAAAAAAACAGAGTAAAAATGTTAATTTCAAGCACCATTACAGAAATACAATACAATAGAATAAAAAAAAAATCAGATAAATGTTCATTTGCTGTAAACTGACGGTTGTTAAGAGCCCATTGCCCTAAAGCAAGCTGTGTTTGGAGCAGCAGCAGAGCGAGGTCACTGTCATTTGTGAAATGCAGATTACTTATTGGGGATTTTTGTTAATGTTTTAATAGAAAAAGGGGCTGATTAAAATAGTGTTTCTTCAATAATAAATGGTCATCATTGTTCTGGATGGTGTTAATACTCTGCTGCCTGTTGCTGGAGAGGCTCAGGCACTCATGAACAGACACCCCAGACTGAGGTCTCGGTGTCTCCTGCATCCCAGCCCTGCTCCTGGCCTCCAGCTGCTCTTGTTCATGATGCTGCTGATGGAGCTGCCTCTCTCTGGGCAAACAGGACTGGAGCTCTGCTGAAGGGCACAAGTAACCCCTGCTATGGCCATGACTGGCTCTCTGCCTATTTACTCTCCATCTGAAGAGGAAGAATCACATCTTCTGCTTCAATTGTTGTTGGTTCAAATGTCACAGCATCATTTAACAATCACAGTAACATAACTGTGTTTTCCCAGGACTGAGACTGGACTACAATCCCTGACAAAGTTCACATGTATAAAACACCCTACAATGCTCAAGTGACCACAGTAGATCCTTCTGTAGCTGCTTCCCTGTGATGAAAATTATGTGTAAGGTGGAAAGTAAGAGATACCAAAGGTAAGGGGCATTCAGGTTTAAAACTGAGCAGCATTAGCTGTACTGTGGCTCCTTTGAGAAGATTTCGGTCTCTGCAGCATTAGTCAATACAAAATAGGTTTCAGTGCTGTTCCTTTGGTGGGAGCTGGGAGGAACCTTAACTGTTCACATTTGTTTAAAAGCTCAGGGATGACAAGGCTGCTCAGGTTGAGGTTGTTGTGTATATTGACATCTCAGTCTGGATCTGAGTCTTGTTAATCATTTGGTTTGCATTACTTATAAATATCTAAAAACCAATCAGAATTTTTTTGAAAACTAGTTGTTGAGTACTGAAGGTATAGTAGGAGAAATTTAATTTAGGTAAATATATATTTTTAAATAAAATAATTTCTCCAGTGTTCTTTTGCATGTAAAACAGACCTAGTGACACTTCTGATATCCTTCATGTCTTTTGACATTTTTACATTTTCAGCAAGAGAAGCATGCAGTACACAGCAGAAGTGATTGTATTAGCTTCTTACTTTCTGCACTGCCTATTGTATTAAATAATGGCTTAGAAAAATAAAATAAATCCAGTTCATGCATAAAGATGAATGGAGTAGAATAATCATTATGTGCATAAGTTCAGCCCCTGAGTGTGGTACATTCTGGGAGAAGCTGGGCTGGTGCTCAGTGAGTGCCTGTTCCCATCCTACTGAACACGAGGGGGATTTGTTAATTTATTAGTGGTGTCTGTCCCAGTCCTGTCTGTGGAGGTGTGGACACAGGAATCTCTTGCTAAGGGATTCAGATGAGCTCAGCTGCTCTTCCTGCAAGATTCTCACAACAGAGGCTGTGCAGAAGCTCCTCTCTCACTGTGAATTAGAGCCAAGGATCTGCTTCCTCCCCTCTCCTTGGACCCCAGCTCAGCAAACACTCAGCGCTTTGCACCTCCTTGTGTGATCCCCCTGGCACAGCAGGAGAGCCTGGTCCCTGGGGAGCACCTGGGTCCTGTCAGTAAGGAATACACTTCTCTCAAAGTGTTTGTAATGCCACACTGAGCACACTTTGTTCTCCAGATTGTAGGGGTCTGTGTGCCCATGTCCACGCTGGGAGCAGCCCACTTGGAGGCGGTGATTTGCCCAGGCAAGGCAT
Source organism: Aleadryas rufinucha (assembly GCA_013397815.1). Lineage (NCBI taxonomy): Eukaryota > Metazoa > Chordata > Aves > Passeriformes > Aleadryas > Aleadryas rufinucha. The sequence goes on from VZTH01010933.1 coordinate 609,922, forward strand.
CAGGAGCTGCTTGCGCTGGGAAACATCGGGCGTGAGAGCGAGTTGTTGTCAGAATTAAAGGGTGTGACACCTAATTCTGCATCCTGTTCATTTTTATAGGTGTTTTTGCTGTGAATAGGCAGCAAGATTAAATGCTCTAATTTCTGTGCTGCACTTGGAATGCAGACAGGGATATTCTACAGTTTCATGAATAGGGAAACTCCCAGAAAAAAGCAGTGACATGGGTCTACAAACCTCTCCACTTCCGTGTTGTGAAAAGCATAGGAATGGAACAGAACAGCATAGAATAGTATAGAAAAGATCACAATAGAATCAAAGCCTTTGATTTCTTACCTGTTCAAATCCATGTTAATTTCTGAGAATGTATTTCCTCTTTAAATGGCAAGAAAAAATAGCCCAGAGAAGCACATGGAAACCTTAGGAAGGATTTAAAATATTCCATCTGTGAAACTCTTTATGATTAAAATATTGACAACCAATCAATAAACCTATGAAATTTTACCAAAGATAACTCTGCAGTGGTTGCAAAATTTTGTGGGATAATTAATATTGGAATAGTATGAACGAATTTAAGCATAGTATTAACAATGCATGCATAGAATTTGAAATGGTTTTTGGCAGAATCATAAGAAAAGACACTTAAGAGAGATGAGCATTCTGCTTTCTCCTGGTTCTCACATAAGTTTGTGCTTTCCAACTTCTTTGGGCATTCTTCCAGCAAAGAAAGCCCAAATAGCTCTTTCTGTTACAGGAGTCGCTGCTGTCAGGGACTGAGCCATAAAGACAAACCCAGGCTTGTGATGAAATGAATGGAATTGGAAGGGTCCAATATTATTCCAGAATTTTATTTTGCTGCAGGTGCATGTATATTTGTTCTAAAATAGCTTGAAGTAATGTTTAAGCCCATTATGATTTTACTGAGGAATTGTTTCAGTGTTTAATATAGGAATTTATTTACAGATTTGCATGTTTCTACACAGAATCTCTTTAAAAATGGGATGAAGCAAAAAAGTAGAGGTTTTTTATATTATTGGTTCATATTGCAGTAGATCTGAGAAGATATGCTTGCTTATTTATCCTCTTCTGTGTGAGATCAAAGCTTCTTTTGTGAAATACATCAGTAATACAGAAAATAAGAATAGCACAGCAATCAGGGAAGAATGTCTGATCCCCACTATCATAATCTGGACCCCCAAAGAAATCCTCACCTTGTGAAACTGCAGCTTTAAATAGAAGCAGTGTTATTTCTGATGTTCACAAACAAGCCTACTGGAAGTCAGGGAGCAGCCAAGATAATATCAGTCACTCACAGGGTAGATATTAGCCAGAGCTGTATTTAAAATTATTTCTAATTGGAGTGTGATTCTGCATATTTTGTACCCGCATGCAAATGCAGTGTGCAGATAATGTTCTTAAAAAGAGATGTTCAGAGCAGCAGACACTTGAAAAACACAGAGTGTGAAATCCAGGAGCAGTTGGTTGATAATTTTCTGTATTTTGTACGGTTTTTATTGACCCAAAGAGAGATGTTCCTTTATGAGAGAAGACACAACCTCACCAGCATTCCCTACCGTGTGTGAGACCCACTCAGTGCGGACTGCTGGGTTTTGAGAATTAACAAATGAGCTAAATGAATGCAATAAAAATAAATCAGGGATGGTGCATTGCAAAATGGGCTTTGTTCATTTATTTCTGACATGAATGGTTTAGTTTTAATTATTTATAATCCTTCACAGTGCATTGTTAAATGTGCTGCAACATATTTTGTAGAAGTAATGAAGTTTTTGAAGTAGCAGAGCACAGTAGAGCTCTCACACCAGCTGGGTATGGTGGGGATTGACCACGGCAGGGGGAGAGGGACAGGAAGGTGCTGTTTGTTCCTGTTTCCTTGTGGTGTGGAAACAACTGCACTCACAGACTCTGTGATCTGGACGTTTGGGGTCTCTTGGCGCTGTCAGATGGAAGTGGCACATCAGGTGCAGATCAGACCCCAGCACCTTGAGCTGGGCACTGTGCAAGTGTTTTGCTTAGGAGAGCAAAGCTGCTGCTCGTCCTCCTGGCCAAACCTGGGAGCTCTCAGAGTGGCTGAATAAATCAGTGTCACACATGCAGATGGCACAGGAACAAGTAGCACCAAGGCAGCTGAGGGAGCTGCGCTGCTGCTCCTGGGGAAGTTAAACAGGGACAGCAGAGGCTGCGAGTGACTGAGCACATACGGGAATGAGAAGTTTGAAACTGCAACGTGTGCACATTCTCTGGTTTCACATTTTCACATCATTGCCTGCTCTCTCAAGTTGGCACTGGCAAACAAATGAGGACCTGGGTTTGGAGACAATGATTTCTTAAATAACCACAGACCTCTTTATATGACTTTGCATGGGAACTAAGGAATGGAATGCAAGAGCAAGGAAAAGGGTTGGGCACCTGGGGAGGAGGAAAAAAATTTCAAAAAGAACCAAGTGTGATAATTTAATCTACTGTAGATACAAAAGAAATGAGCTGAAGTATATTTTAATCCATCTTTCAATTTGTACAGAGCCTTAAATTTCACTTTTGGTTCCTACTCTGCTAGCTCCTGTGAGTTTGTAAACTCTGAAAACATTCCAGTTGAATTTTCTGCATTTTAGTTTTAGTACTTTCAGTCTGGTTGAAGTCATTAGCTACTGGAATAAATCTGATGCATGAGATAACCCTCTCTGCGTCTGTGTGGAGGTAATGGAAGATATCTGTTGGGGGGGTTGATGCAACTTGCTGAAGGCAGTGAAAACAGTCATAGAAACTCAGCATGGAAAGAATCTTTTCACCTTTCATGTGAAAACCCCACCTGAAACCCTCTCCTTTGCTCTGTGTCATTGCGCTGATAATAACCTGGCTAATGTCTTACCCTTGATGGGAGGAAAGGCTGAATTTCACAGCTCTTTATGACATATGTTTCACACTATTGATGGATTCAGCACTGGAAATAATGCAGAGAAATTAGTGTCTTCTTTTTCCCACTTTATGATAGCAAATATATCAGTACAAATGTGGAGATGCTGTGCAAAAGCAATCAAATTTAGGCTGGCTTTATATGTATGTAAATGTTTTATTTTTCTAGAGTATTTGTAGCCCTCTGCTGCAGCAATCATATTAATCTGTGATGACTTTGGGGAAGACCAGAAATGTCAATGAATAGCACAGCATGTATGAGTTCTAGGATCTTACAATTTATGGAATATGCTTGGCAATCTACTTTATTCTATTGTCCTTCTCATGAAGCCCCTTCCCAGGATTAACACAGGACTGAAAATACAATCCTTGATTCTGATCTTGCAGAGACTTATTAATGGCCTTGATTTTAAGCACTGATACTTCAGTAGGACTGTTCACAGTATGAAGAACCTATGTGAGACTTTGCAGAATTGAGATACAAAATACTAACTTTGCCTTAGTCTTCTTATTTATAACAGTGCACTGTTTCCAGGGACAATTGCCATCTGCCTCAATTACAGGGAGATTGTGTTTGTGCATTGATCCTACAGTCTCTGACTTCACAGCCCTGGTACCATCCAGTCACTGAACCTACAGACAATGAATATTCTCTTACTCTCTTTTGCTCCATGACAGAATGAGTTACCCTTTGCTTCTGACCATTCCAGCAGCACAGCTGGGTGGTCAGAGGTCCTCTTCCTCTTCTTTCTGTCTAAAGGAGCGTTGAGTATTCATTACAATAAAGAGAGATACTATCATACCCACTAAAGAAGCCTCACAATGGGTTAATCTCAATTCTGTAACCAAAAAGAAGCAGTTGGGCTTTGAAGTGCCCCTTCCTCTGCTCTCAGGGTCATGCCAGAAAGAATCTGTCCTTCCCGCATCACCTTCACCCCCTCACAGCATGTGGAGACATTCTGAATTCAGCTGCAAAGGATGTATATGTCTTATTCCAGAAATAAGATGTGCCCAGTGTCTATACCATGTGCACATTCCACTACATCTCCTGATAGTTCTCCCTATCACCCCTCCTCTCTTCAAGGACAGCGAGTTCCTACAAGGTCTCCTGTCATGATCCTGCTTCCTCTGGGCTTGTCAGAGCAGACGCTGCGTTCCTGCTCCCCTGTCGCAAAGCTGCTGAGAGTTCTATAAACAAGAGTGGCCGTGCCTGGTACACTGCCTCACCCAAGTGATGTGAAGCTGAAGCGTTGCAGATGAGCCTGCAGTGCTTTTGTGGGGGTACCATGTAATGAGCCGATAAACCACACAGTTACTGCCTTCTCACAAGGCAGTTACTTTCTCCAGGGCAGGGAAAGCCAATCCGGCCTGAGCAGTAATGGTCTCCAGCAACTGTAAAAGCGAAATGAAAAGTGACACTTTTCAACTCAGCAAAATATAAAAGTGAGCTCTCCTTCTCCACTCCTCTGAACACTTGAGTTTTTGCTCGCAGCCAGGGCTGTCAGTTTAGACTAGACTCAGCAAAGTGAAAGCCTCTGCTGAAAGCATTGTATCATCATCTTAATCCTTCTCCTCACTTCTTCTTGTTTGCTAATTCATCTTTATTAGGGCTTTTGGTACTCACTATCATACTGGTTTTGTTTCTTATACCTCAGGCATCCACTATGGTTTCTCATATGGAAAAAATGTTGGACCTCAATTTTAATGTAATAAGGATCAAGTTGTGCTAAGTCTTGTGAGGCCACTTCTTGTTTGCATCTGGTGAGAATGTCTGTGGCTGTGCTGGAAAATTTCAAGTCCTGTTTTTTCTGCATGCACAGGTCAATATTACTGAGCTGCTTTCTTCAGGAGAGGCAGTGACTGCTGAGAACCCAAGATGAAGGTATTGTAGCAGTGTACAATACTACTGATAGCAAATGTCTGTTTCTTAGCTGTTGTTGAAATCAGAACACTACCACAGTCTTTAGAAATGTAAACTAATTCCTGGTCTGTTTCAAGAAATCAGGACAAAATCTCCTCTTTGTCTGTGTATCTGTGCTTTCATCATAGCTGATCCTTCCACACCTGCTCAGCAGCCTCTTCCACCAACACTCCATGTCCAAGGTTTAGTTTTCACTTCTGTACTTTCATCATCTCAAGTGCAATATTCATGTTTGATTTTTTTGTTCCCTTCAGATTCAAGCTTTTTTTATTCCCTTCAAATGACGAGCTTTCTATTCTTCCTTGCTGTCATCTCTTTTCTTCTCTCTGAAGCCATCAATTACCAGAGTATTTCTCAGGAAGACCTTAGGCCAGTGACTGATGTATAGTGTTTGGACCAGAACAGAGTTGTGTGTGTATGAAATCACTTTTAAGACAATTTCATTACCTTTCCATTTCCATTAGGGCTTTTTTGCTTCCTTGTCTGTACAGAACCATGGAGAGCTACAGCTTTTGGCCAGCAGATCTTCACCTGTTGGCCACTAACATCTTGTACTTTTGTCTTTGCATGGGTAAAGTCTTCTGAAACTTCTGTACCCATCTTCACTGCTCCTCTCTCATCTCCAAACCCCATTTGCCTAATTACTTCGATTACATGATTGCTTAGTTACTTTGGTTATATTTCCAGACACAGGCTGTGTCCAAATGTGAAATATTATCTACACCTTCTGTATTAAAAAATAAATTAAATGGGAAAAAATAAGATTCCCTGTTTCAGCTTCTGTAACAGAATAGGACAAAGATTTCAGAGAATGTTTATAGGAAACCCATTCCCTGCTGTGTCAGTGGAAGACTCATGGTTTTCCAAGCAGCTCTCAGCCTTCATGACAGCCTGCTGTCGATGTGTTAAATCTCTTAAGACCCAAACCATAGTCTTGTTCAAACACTTGACTTTTCCCCTGGGAAGCTTGCACGGCCAGAAATGGATTGCTGACCATTCCTGAAGGAAGTGTCCTGTCTTGTTCATTAAGTGGATGATGCTAACAAACTTTGAATCACCTATTAGTGAGTGGTTAAATGCAGTGAGAGCAAATATGGTCCATGCAAGCTTTCATTTCTCATGGTCAGAGAAATACAACAACCTGAGGCACAGGACAGGCATGACTTCTGCTCAGGAGAAAGGCAGGCCAGGCCCTAACAACAGGGTTGTAATTAGAAAAGGCTGTCTGGTGGTATATTTTCAGAAATAATTCCTTTGTTGTGGATAAATTTTCAGGATTCTGTTATATTGGTGTAGAGAGAGAGCTCAATAGATCCATGATAGAATAGAGAATTAGTTTGTTTCATCATGTAAGGATAAGAACTGGATACAGTAGTTGCAAGGGGAATATATCATTCCCTAAATCCTCATATAAAATGGTAGTTCCCTCTTTCTGTCAATACTTTTAAGATTATTGCTTCTTTGTCTTACTGAAAGTCCAATTTAGAAGTTGCTGGGGTTTTTTAAAATTTACAGGTTTTACTCTCTGGAAGTTTAAGCCTACAAGTTTATAAGCAGTTTTTCATATTTTGGTGAGCCAAAAGAGGATAGATGCATAATTTCATGTCTTTTCAGAAATAGACAATATGGTTTCTTTGTTCTTGCCAAAACTTTTTAGACTCTTAAATAAGTATAAAGCACTATGCAGTGCTGTAAATTTTAGACAATTTTTTTCAGTTGTATATGAAAGGACTGTGCCCATCTCTCTGTCCTTTCTGTCCTTTATACAAAATATAATGTAGGCATATTTCTGTGAATGAATGGGGGTCAGTAAACTCAGCAGTGGTCTGGTATGTTTTACACAAGAATCAGGTGATTAACACATCAAACCAGGTAATTAGTGCAATGTCTCATAAAATCAGGCTTCACTTTTATTAGATATCATTATCTATTAATGTAATAAATTTAAGAAGTTATTAAAATCATGGCAATTTAGATCTACAGATAAAAACCTAGACCTATATGTGCTTGAATTAATTTTGTTTCCATTACTTATTTTGAGATGGGTTATCTGCATTCCATTACATCAGGTGCATCAGAAGTAACTCCAAGTGAATTAATGTTTGTTACAAATTTCATGGCCTGTAATGAGTGTGGGTGCGTGGGTATTGGGATGAAGTGAAATCCTATAGATGTAAAGGTATGAAATATTCTAACACAGAGTTGTCATGCAGTGAGAAAGCACAGCTTCCAGAAACCTACACTATTGTTTCAAAGAGAAATATTAAAAATTCCAGCCCAGGTATTCATTTATGGATCAATAAATAGCAGTCATATAGTTTTATGGCTATGTTTAATCTCACATATGTAAAATGTGCCGTGATATATGACCACTATTTATATGCATCCTGAGAGCTCTTCCACAGGAATGCTCAGAGTCCTTCCCTTGGGAACTACACAGTTAAAAAGAAAATGAACATGAGAGCTTGGGAGAACAAATACATCCAGAGATGAAAAATTAATTTATAAGTAGCAAGTCATAGAGAAATACCACACACTGATCGAGTGGGACACCAAGATTTCTGTCAGCTCCAGGCTGTGCCCTAAGTCACAGGGGCCAGTTCATTCTCACAAGAACTCTGCACTACCTGCTGCTTCTGCCCTCTTTCCCTTGCTTGGAAAACATTATATGTTCATAACTTTCCTCAGAATCCTCTGCTTTCAGAAATGATCATTGCTGTTTTGGCAGAATAACTCTGAATGTGATGTTGGCTAAAGCTTGTTCTATTTAAGGGAAACAATAAGGGGAAATAAGGCATAACATGGTAATATCTCAGTCTGACCTCTGGGATCTGATATCTTTTCCATCAAATTACTGGCTTAGCACAAGTTGCTTTTGGCAAATTCCTGTTTCATAAGCTTATCTCTGTTCTCCTCTGTAATGAACCAACTCCTGTTCCTGCAGTGGAGCTGTATTTCTGTAAGGATGGCTTCAGCTTCCAGCCTTGGCAATGTGCAGTTCCTGTTGTGTGGCAGAGATGGATCTCAGGTGTGACTCAGTACAGTCATTCTTGCTTTTCTAACGTGTGCTGAAGATATGCTCACGTGGAGTTTCATGCTCTGGTTTTGACACATCTCATTTATGTAACAGTTTCAGGTTCAAAGGTGTCGTGGTTCTCTTTACAGATGAGGAGAGAGAAGCACTGGCAAATTCTGTGAATCGTGGTGGATGCAGGAGACCTGTAATGAAAGGTAAAAATCCTTAACTTCCAGGTCTGTGCTGCAATCCCTGGATATTTAAACTGTGAAAAATGTCCCCTTGCCATTCAAGTTATGTGGATTAATACTTAACTCTTGGTTTAGAAATTACATCGTTCATATAATTAATTAACCCTAACATTGCTATTTCTGTGAGGTATCTTAGTGCTCTCAGCACAAGTTTTCCTCCTCCTGACCTTTTGAAGAATCTGTATAGATTCAAAAAGATAAAATGTTGAAGAATGTGAGCCATTAAAACTCTTTGGTTGTTTTCAATTTGTCTCTATTAAAATATGCATACTTTTTTAATTGCAATAAATGCTGACCTATAAAGAAGACAAGAAACATTTACAATTTAAAACAAACAAATGAAAAAAGTAACTCGCCTCTCCTTGCACCTACTGAATTTCAAGTTTGACAGATTATCCTTCAGATTCCAGATATGTTAAATCCCTCAGAATAATATTCAGAATACATATTGACAGTGCTACTATCACATAAATGGGGAAAGGTGATTTTGTGTTTTAAGCAAAAGGTGAGATATGGGACTGATTAATTTGTTTAGAAAAAAATTTAACAGAGGTTGTTGAACTAAAATTATTTTTTTCCAGTATTTGTTCTGCTGACAATGATCTGAATTCTGTCAATATTTTGGGGTTTTTTTTCCATAAGAGTGATTGGATTTCTTCCTGTCCCTCTTTATTTTAAGAAAAAAATATTGGTTTAGAAGTGTCTGCCTTGATCTCTTAACTTTTTACAGTTGTGGTGTTGTTTTGGGTTTTTTTAAATAATCCAAAATATTGAACTATGTGAAAAAACTATTTTACCACTTGTAAGAGAGAAGAAAAATTCCTTTTTTACCTCTCCAATACTTTGTCTCATCAACCATTGAGGACAGATATGAATATATAACTCATTGGTTGCTGTGAAAATAAATCATTTGTCTGGAAGGTTTAAAGATCCTTGGATTTTAAGCCCTATGGACACGTAATTAAGAGCATACGGAAGAGCATAAGCACCTGAACTATGGCTCATACCCAGTTTCGATGAATGATGTGTGTAAGGGAAAGAGAATAGTTGGCATAACCACTAAATTAACTCTGACTCTTCTGGAAAGAGAGTCACAGAGTTGGGAGCTCCCTCCCTCTGGCCTCAAGAAGGGGCAGCATCGGTCATAGAATCACAGAACTGTAGAATCCCAGACTGCTTTGGATTGGAAAGGACCTTAAAACTCATCTTGTTCTCCCCTCTGCCATGGGCAGGGACACCTTCCACTATCCCAGGCTGCTCCAAGTCTTGTCTAACCTGGCCTTGGACACTTCCAGGGATCCAGGGGCAGCCACAGCTTCTCTGGGCACCCTGTGCCAGGGCCTCCTCACCCTCATAGGGAGGAATTTCTTCCCAATATCCCATCTAAATCTACCCTCTTTCAGCTTAAAGCTATTCACCTTTTTCTTATCAAAAGCTCAGGTCTGGGTTCTTTGCTTCAGCGGAGGGCTGGTCTGTGCCATGGATTGTGAACTCAGATCCTGGAATGGATCTGAACCCAAATTTTCCACAATGGGTGAATATGCTAACAGGTGACTGGGATAAATCCCATAATACTGTCAAACTTGGCAGAGACTGTACATTTTGTGCAAAACCACGTAAGCCCCACCACTGTCAAATGAAAGAGGGAATTTTATGCTCTCTGTTCCCCTCTGATATATGTTTGGCTGTCATCTTATTTCATAGTTGAGGCAATTGAAACACTGTTTAAATGTGTATCATAAACCTATAGATGAGAACATTTCCCTGCTGGATTTAAACCATTACCCCCAAAGGTGTTAAAGAAACCACGCTGTGTGTCACTTTTTAAGATCAAGGGGCATTTTTGATGTTAATGCCTAGAAAAGGCAGATGAACACTAACAGCTGCTTATGCACAGGCTGGTGAATTGAATAGGGAAATACTTCTGTTCTGGAAGTCAGATCTCCAGAGAAAAATGATAAATTGTGAGCATCCTTAAGTAAGAGTGATAGTCTCTAAGGATAGTTGAGCAAGGCTGATAATATAAAATATGTAAAACGGGGAAAATATTTAATACTTCTGTTTCTCTGCTCTAAAGAGTTGGAAGGGTTGTGTTAACAATATATACGGTGCTGCTGTGCTCAGGCATGCAGGAGAAATGCAATATATTAGTTCTCAAATCAGTAGTTTGTGAAATGCGTTTCTGGTATCCAGGGATTTTCAGGACTGTTACACTGATAAGGAGTCAAGGGCAGTCTCCTCATGGGCTGGGATGGCTCTCCTGGGAGAAGAAGGGAACAGAAGAAAAGGAGCAGCAGATTAAGAGCTGGACATTTTAGTGTTTCTTTACTCCCAAATGCTGATTTTTTTTTAACTCTTCAGTCTGCAGATATTTAAAACTCTGCAGCAGCTTCAGTTCTGACTTAGAGCTGATGAATCACCTTGTAAAAAGACCTTCTGTAGGAAGTTGTGGTGTACAAGGAGAACCTTACATCGAGGGAAGTTTTTTCCCATATGGATTACATGTGACTCCTGTGGGACAGACAGAAGGAGAAAGAAGAGAAACTTTCCCTATAGACCCTAATAACGATGTTCTGCTATGAAAGTCACCCAAGGGAGAAATATGTAGGAGGCCAGCAAAAATGGGGAGGAATATCTAAGATTCCAAGTCTTCTCCACTGTCTGATCACCTGATAGAATAACCTTGAAATTTTGCTGGCTTTTTTATACAAGGAAGCCAAAGTAAAAGCCTGAAGGAAGGGAAGGTACAGCACCACCAAAGGGTTTAAGATGCATTTGAAATTCAGGTTATACCATCAGGGCTCAGGCCCTGCAGAATGAGACCAATTGGAAGGAACTAAATATGCTCATATTTTCTGAAGTCTCTGAGAAAGAGGGAGACAGAAAACATTCCAGGTGTGTCCTTCCAGGGGACTTTCAGGTGAGAAGAGTTCCTTTGAAAGCAGATTTGCAATTTATTGTTTCCTGCACCAAGTTTAATGAAAGAAATCTGAGAAGCCATAACCAACAACAATAACAAAAAAAGTACTTTTTATTGTTACCCCTTGACTGGACAGCTTGTTAAACTGGAAGTTCCAGTGGAATTTTTATTATTATTATTATTATTACAAAAAAAAGAAGCAGAGGACAGAGACAGTATTTTTTTTTTGAGGCTATTCAGTTTTCTCACCCCCAAAAAATAAAAATAAAAAAGGAACATTTCTTGCTTAGACCTCTACCAGTCACACTCCTAAACCCTGCATTTGGGCCAGGAAAGCCCCTGATTCAAACTCTGCAGCTTTTTGCTGTATTTTAGGTGATGTACCTGAATTTTCTCATTTTCTGGTGGCCTAATAGAACATAATTATTTTCTACACTTACATTGTGTGAAACACATTTCAGTCTGCCAGCCTCAAGGAACTGCAACCTCACCATGACACTTTTATAGCTTGAGAGAATTTTTTACACCTGAAAACTGGGATTAAGATTGTAAATTGTTATAAAAGAACGTTGATACTCAGTTACATGTGGCTTTGTGATTGATGACTGTATCCTGCTCAGCTAATCTCAGTTTGCCAGTAAAGCCTTTATGACTACGAGAATTTTAGGTCCTTTGATTTCTGTGATAGATTCCTTAAAGCTGCTTGGGCTTTGCTGGATAATTGCTTCATCTCTAGAGCATCACTTTAGGCCCAGGGAAATGTGGCATCTTCTTTAAAACAGTTACTGCACTTTTTGATCTGTTTGTAATCTACAGCATTAAACAAAGCAAAAGCAGGAACAGGAACAAATGTTACCTAAGCCCTTGCTTGGCTCCCTAGGGCAGTTTCAGAGTGGGCTGGCTGATACCCTGTTTGCTGAAGAAATCAAGGACAGAAGGAGAAAGCTGTAATGAGACTTGGTGAGTCTTGATTTGAATTTTTAGCATGTTTTTCCTTTCAGGTTAGGAACCATGTGTGGAAGATCTGTGGTTTTAAAATTGAAGTGAAGCCACAAAGCCTCCTGCCAGCAGAGTTAGTTTCTCTGGTTGTGCTTAAAATGGTTCCTCTGTTGCATGCACAAATCAGCTTCCTCTGTGAAAGCAGCAGAAAGCTCAACTCAAAAGTGACTTGTATTGGTTTTGATGGAAGAATTTTAGGCCACGATTCTTATAGCTCTATTTCACAGTTTTTCCCCAAAGTTTTGCTGACTTTCCCCTGGTCAGAAGCTGCAGAAGCTCACCTGTGCAGTTGTCACATGGAGAGATTTTTGGCTGCTCAAAGCAGGAGGCTTTCCTGCACCTTGTCACATGCAGCTCCAAGTTTGTTCAGCAGTGAACTTTGATAAAGTTGCACAAGAATATAAGTAGCACATCACACTGTAGTCCTCATTGGACAAAAATTGGTAAGGCAGTAGCAAGTTCTGCTACTGCTCAGCAGAAGGCAGAAATCTCTGCCTTCCTTAGTCTTTGAGCTCTTGATTTAGAGAACTGGAATTGCTTCCAGAGTTACATTCAGTATCATCACTATGGATAAACTTAGACCCTCACCAGCCCAGGTACAGTTACAAACATGTGAAATTAGAGCAAAAGTAAGGGAGGATTGGAGCAGAGCTGCCCACCACATTTTGCTGCCTGGAATATGTTCTGCACCCTTACAATTTTTGCAGGGCTCAGGTTTTCATTTTGGTAAAAAAATTTTATGTGTTATTGTAGCAACACTTTGAGCCATGTGTTTTCTCTATTTTCTTTACATTTCTTCTTTTCACTTTATCACCTCACTTCCTCTATTCTGTTCTTTGACGCTGCTCTATCCTTTGATAATTTTTCCACTGTTCTTTTGTACTTATTTTCCATTTGTTGTGTTTTTCTTTATTCTCTTACCAAATATTTTTCCTTTCTTATTCTCTCCCTCCACTACTGTCATCATGCTTCCCCCCCTCAAATATTCCTAAATTATCTCTCATAGGTCGCTTATGGTTATTTTTCTAGTGTTTCTGATTTTATTTCTGTTATTTTCTCTCAGGAAATAAAAACATGCCCATGCCCATATATACATAGTTGTTTTTTTTCTAGCCACCCTCAAAGAAAAACTGAACCTTGCAAAAATCATGGGGGAGCAGAAGGTATTCCAGGCAACAAAACCTGTGGGTGACTCTGCTCGAATTCCCCCTTATTGTTCCTGTAATTTGATGTGTTTGCACTTGTAGCTGGACTGATGACCTTTGCAGTCATCCTTGCACACCAGCATCCTTATTACACTCATCCTCTCTTCAAGGGTTCTTTCCTCTGATCCTCACACATCCAGGACCTGACTGCAGCGAGGCTTCACTTGTGCACATCTGCCCAGTGCAAAGGTAAAGCCTTGGCAGTGACTGGGAGCAGAGCTGTACCTGTGCTTTGTTTCCCCCTTGGGGTTAGAGAGGCAGAGGCAGAACAAGAACCAGCACATCATGTGAGGGGTTCAGGATCCCTGAGCAGGGTGGCAGCAGCACTGAAGGACGTTTCTAGAAGTGATGGTGACTCCTGGTCCCACAGGACCGGGAGAACAGCAAGGGCAGGGACTGAGTGACACTGCTCCTGTGGGATTGGCTGTAGGGAGCTCATGGTTGCAGCCTAGAGGTGAATGTTCTCTGTGAGACCCACCAGAGGCTGGGCTTGTGTGTTGGCCTTAAACCTGAAATCCAACACTGAAGCAATACAAGATACTGCAGCTTCTTTGTGTCAGCAAAGACTCCTTTTGGAAACATATTGCTTAAAGTATCATTCAACTGTAAAATAATCTCATACATAAAGAAAACCTTGTTGACTACCTTTTTAGCAAAAGAAGCTATTAATAAAAGAGATGTTTTCATGAAAAACCTTTGAAACCTTGGGAAAACCCAGAACTCCTTCTGCCTGGAACTGTTGTTCTTGAAACTCTGTTTTCTTCACTTCTTTCATTCTTTTTTCTCTCCCACCTGCTTTCTACCAGCAAGTGCCCTGAGACACCAGGGCTGCTGCCCTATGCTGGGGGAGGCACAGCACCAGCCAGGCTGGCATTGAGCACGTCCCCTTGTGCCCGAGGGAAACGTGCCCTGGAGTGTGTGGAGCTGGAGGTGAGGCACTGGAGACAGGCTGCTTTTGTGCCTGAGCCGGGCGTTTGCGCTGCCTCCACCTCTGCCCGCCGCTCTTCCTGGGGAAGGGGCAACGGTGCCCCTTGATTTGCTTGCCTGGTGCGACAGGGCTCTGCTGTCACCTGCCTGCAGAGTCATTTGCAAACAGGCTCCATCGCTGGGGAGCAGAAATGTGTTTTTTTCAAACCTGAAGCAGATTTATAGTCTGGTTTCCTGTCAGATCTTTGCATTTTCCTTCTCCGCCCCTCCCAGTCTCTGACACACTTTTTCTTACTTTCTGTGTGGCTCTTTGCTCGTTCTGCCACCAGTGCCCCAGCCTCCTTCATTCCTGATTCTTCCCAAACTTTTGTACTTTGGGGGCCAAGGGAGTGTTTTACTCCATGTGTTTCCTTTACTTTTCAACAGCTGCAGAGCACAAATAACCTCTCCAAGACTCCTGGAGAGACCCTGACAGTTGCATGGAAGCGACATAGAGAGTGCAGCCTGCAGCAGCTGCAGCGAGACAGCCGGTCACTCATGAGCACCCAAGGTAAGGAAAGCAGCTGTCAGAGCAGCTCCACCTCCCTGCTGGCTACCACAGCACCTGGCTCTGATCACTGAAAGTTCCACTTTCACCTTTTTTGCGTTGATATTCAAGAGTTTCTCTGAAAATGATTCCATTCGTGCTTTCCTTGCCCTCAACAGGTCTGGTACTTTGCAGGTGCCGATCCTTGGAGCCCAGGGCTCGGGAAGGCAAACAGGCGGTAGCTGGAGGTGCAAATGTGCACTGGGAAAAGGTTTATATGGAGGTCTAGACAGGGGAGATGAAGGACTGATCATCAGCACTGGTCTCCAGGGAATTTCTGGTTCTACCCATAGTGTGTTGTGCTCTAGCCCTTTCTTTAAATCTCTTCACTGAGATTTATGCTTTCTGTTAACTAGCAAAATCTTTCTTATTTGGTTTTCTTCCTCTTTTCATTTGTTCTTCTCACTTCCTTTATTCTATTCTCAACCCTCTCTCTCTTATTATCTTTTCACCATCTCATTATGCCTTTTTTCATCAAGAGTATTTTCTGTGTGACAAATGTTTCCCTTGTTCACTCCTTTCCTTTCCCTCTGCCATCTCTCGTGCCTGTGCAATAGACTGTACATCCTCCCTCAAGTTCTTAATCTCTCCCTCCTTCCCCTCTGTCAGTTCCTTCTTGCTCTTGTGTTCCCCTTTCCTGTTGCTCCTCCAGCTTCACACACACGCTCCTACTTCCTGCTCCATCCCCTCTCTCATGGGTTTGCTGCCCTGGCAAGTTCCTTTTGCCCACACAGAGGTGTTGCCTCTCCACCGGGCTGTCCTTGCACACACACGTCTCTTTCTTGTCATTCCCTTCCACGGACATGTGCAGGATTTGCATATTTACACTTTTGGGGATGGATCCCAAAATAAGAGACTTTTACACTTGCATAGCTTCCTTCCAGTGCTCAGACTCATATTTAGTCATTCACAACAAATAACCACTGTCATCCTGTCTCTCTGTTTCTTTCTGTCTCACAAACAGCATTTTCTAACACCTGTAACCCCCTTTGTCTTCCTCTCCACTCTCAAACACAGCCTGCCCTGACTTTGTGCATTCTATCCCTTCTCTTTCTGCCATCCCACTCCTTCCTACCTCCTCACCACAACTCTCCACCAGGTTTCTCTATCTGTTTTTATCTTTATATTGCATTCAAGCTGGGAGGAACTGCTGATGCAGATGGGCTTGCACTGCTGCCTTACGGTCCCTGCTGCCAGCCTGCGGGGGAACAGAGGAAGTATTGCAGTCTCTCAGCTCCTCTTTCCTCTGCAGAATGTGCAACCTGAGCAGAGGAAGAGCTTAGTGATGGGACTGAAGGTAGATGAAAAAATGGGAGAGCACAATGCAAAATACCTTTGCAAAGCTGTAAATAGCTCTAGTTGATCATAAATCTTTTTACTAAACTTAATAAACTTCTGGAATTCCTTCCCCACAGCAGAATTTCTGATCTGACTCTGGCATAGTTTTTGTCCTGTTGATTCCTATGGGATTTCAAGTCTCAGAGGTAGAAGTTCTCAATTCTAATGCTGTAGTGGGAGTAACTTTGCTCTTAGGATCTGGAAACAGCTCATGTCTTTTATACCAGACATATTGGTGACTCACTAAGATCAGGCATGGCTAAAAACTGCATCCAAGGACAATATCTGGTATTATTCCTTGCTTAAATTTGTATGCTTTGAATCAGATATGACAAATAAGTGCATTTCTTTGATGAAGCTTTTTAGCCTCACCTTCTTAAGAAGGACTACTGAGACTGAAGATTTATTTCTATGGATGTTCCAATGTGGTCTTTTGGGAACTGAATAAGGATCACTTATTAAACTCAGCTGAATTAATAAGAGAATTATTATGTGGGAGAATTCTCTTAGCAATCTGTCCTGCTCTCTCAAATTGTCTGTCTCCTTGTGAGTGAAAGGAGCTTAAATTTTATGTTTGCAATTATAAGATATCCTTTCTGATTCAGAGCTAGAAAACTGTGGCCTTTGAGCTGTGAGCATTCTCTTCTGAATACAGAAACAGGTACATTAAAATATCTTTGCCTTTTGGAACTTGCAGAAAGTCCACAAGCCTAGAGCAATAAAATAAGAGATGCCCATTTTATACATGCAGGTCTAATATGACTCCTTCTTACTCTGTTGCAGTAAGTGATGGGAACAGCATCCATATTCCTTTGAGTCATTCTACAAAACTTGTGGATTTTGTGCCTTGTTTTGTCAGTATTTTTTGCCCCTATTACTGGTTCTTTTTGTAAAGGTTTGATGTCTCCCAGAAATAAATTGGCTGAGAAGATGTCTCTTCTCTCTGTCTCTCTCCCTCCTTTTTCCTTTGCATTACATAGTTCGCTTGTGTTGAGTTAAAAATGGACATTGTCAAAGGTGTGTTGTGACATTTGCAAGGGGATCTGGAGACAGAAATTTTAGTTTTGTGTGTGTGTGTCCAGTTTCTTGAACCATGTGTCTGGCAGAGGAGAAATTTCAGTAGGAAAGAGCCAGGAAACTTTCTGTCCTACTCAGCAAATTGCTGTATCAAGAGAGCCAATCCCAGAACAAAAATTCAGAATCATGTGTTTGACTCCCTGTTCTTATACAAATAGTTACTTCCAATTAAACTTAACTCTGAATTAAGAGAACAATAAACTTTTAATGTGGGTGAAAAGAGAGAACCATCTGACTGCATGTATTTGTTCCAATTAAAGACAATTTGGACCTCCTCTAGAAGGATGCATCCCAGATATGCTGAAGATACCAGAACGCCACATAGCAAATGACCTTGGTTGCTATAATGTTGCTTGGTGAAAGTTTTCATCAGATATATGGAATGATTGCTCACAGAGGATGAAATTTATAGAGATCCTTAGCTACCCACTTGTTAGCAGATGGCTCAACTCTCTCTTTGATATTGAAATACATCTTTCATGAAATACAAATCTTTCACTTAGATATGGTCATTAAGTTGTTTAACTGATGGTGGAGTTTGACCTGTGGCAGCTTTCTTTGGCAGTAGCCTCCACAGCAATCTAAACTCAAAAAGAAATATGGAACTAGGCTTTGTGATTTTCAAACTGAAGGGTAAAACCATAAACTCCACTAAGTTTGGTCAAGTTTAGCCACTGATATGAGGGAAATATTCTTTGTCTCTTGTCTGTTTTGCCACTGCCGTCTGTAGGATTTGCATTTGCAGAACCCTGTCTGCTTTGCTGGGAATCCAGCATCTGCAGTCAATCTGCAATTCCTTTTTCAGAACAAATGATGGGGTTTTACAGGTCTATATGTAATAAGATTCTCTATCTCCACCCTTCCCCCAAATTTTCTCTTAAGTGCTGCCTTCACCCTCTAGTCTGGGTCACTTATTTAATGGCAATGAACATTTTCAGGAAGGTAACCTTTCTGCTTGTGATTTGTTCAAGGACTCTGGAATTATAATGGTTGCTGTCAAATGTATATAATTGGTGTCTGTGGCACACATCCAGTGAGTGATAAAAGCTTCGTTGTCTCTGCTGCTTTAGTCTGCATTCTCTCCCTATATCACCCTCTCACTTCTGCTCCTCTCAGGCAAGAGGAGGATGCAGTGCCAGGCTGTTTAAAGTGCAGTTTGACAAAGCAGCAGCTCTGCCAGATTCCCTGTCACGGTGTCCCCACTCTGGGCAGCGGATTCCCTTGGCTGAGGTTTGCACACTGACTTAAGTTAAACATGAAGGTCTCCTCTGAGCTTTGATTTCAAACACTTCCCTTCATTACCTTCTGCCAGATATTTGGGCTCTAGTAAGGGTGATAGTTTATGAGTGCCATGAATACACAACCTTAATGATCTACATGTAACATTTTACCAGCAGGTAAGAACTTTGTGCTTTCATATACAAAAAGCAAACATGCAGGGTGGCTTTTTCACAGCTCACAAAAGTGCATTACTAATAGCACCCAAAATTGGCAACGTGCTGTACACTGTCTGCCCCAGTGCTGAACGTGTGGTGAGGAGAATATTCCTGTTATGTTAGTCCTGCAAAACCTATTTTTTATTATCTTCAGGGCTGGATGGGGCATTACTTCCTAATGCTGTCTACTTCAGTGAATCTGTTTAGCAGCTCAGGAGGAAAGAGAAATTTGTCAAATCTCACTGGAAATCTATCAGAAATGTCAAATGGAATGCTGTTGCATTCTGGTTTTGTCAAAAGGATAAATGTATATACAGCTCTGTGTGTGATATTATTTGCAGTAATTGTTGCCTCAGTGAATTTGTCTGTGTGAAGGGACTTGGTGCAGTATTAAGGGATGTGTTTGTTCTGGTCCCTGAGGCCAGCTTGGCCTCACATAAAGGTACTTGTTATTTGCCCAAGCCAGCCCTGTTTTTTGGAGTTCAAGGGAGGAATCAGCTTCAGTGTAGCCAAGGAAAGGATTCCCCCTGGCCCTCCAAGCACTGGGCAAATTCTCCTCAGGTTGTAATTGAGATGCTGAAGACCAAATGTAGCATAAGGTTTCTGTTTAAAATGGGATAAGGATTTTTTTTCCATCTGCATGCAGAAAATGCTGTATGGCATCAGTACATATATGGTTGTCATTAGCGGTTGAAGGATTGTTTCCACTTCATTTTTATAGCTCTAAATGTGTATAAACATCTCCAGTCTGGCTGTGCCCATACTTGAAATCAGTCTGAGTGTACTTAATAGGTTGTTACATACATTTAATATATTTGAGCACAAAACCAAGTTCCTCCAAGATTTGAAACACTAATAAAGACACCTTTCAAATCTTTCCCTCTGGGGATTCTGAATCCTGATGAAACTGGGAAAACACCCAAAGGGTGTTTTAAGTCTTTTTACACCAAGTACATTTCCAAACTACAGTGAAAATGGGGATTGAAACTTTTCTCTTTGATCATGAACTGAAAAATTATCACATTTATAAGATCATTTGAAGGCTTTTGGTTTTTAACAACTCAATTCAAATACCAGTGACCTACACTACTCGCTGGCCAAACCGGTCCATTGCATGGAGTCTGTGTTTAAAAGAACCTTTCCTTCCTGGTTGCAATTTTGGGTAGATCCTCTCCAAAGTCTACTGGTGCATCCCAGTCTTTTACAAGAACAAGTCACAGTGTCTATCCAGCATCTGCTTCCTGCATCTCATTGCTTGGCTTTTTCTGAATCACAGAATTATTTAGGTTGGAAAAGACCTTTAAGGTCATTGAGTCCAACTGTTAACCCAGCACTGCCAAGTCCAGCACTAAATCACATCTCTGAGCACCATGTGAAGGTAGTTTACATTCCATATGGTTTTTGTAGTTTATAATGAGGTAGTTAGTGAGATCATCAAACTCTTTTCGCTAATGATTTGCGGTGACTGAAAATAGAAAATTCCATAAATTTTTCCCACCTTCTTTACTATTGCTGAGCTGATTTTTTCCTGAGGAAAAAAACAAGCTTAAGGTAAGATTCTTCCCTGCTACTACACTGCTTGTCTTCCTTCACAGTTCCTGCCAAAGGAAGTCAGAATAAGTCTCAAAATTTAATTGTTTAAGAATCTTTTGTGTGTGCTTCATCCTTCCAGGAACATATTCCTGTATTTCCAGTTACATGTTTTTCAGAAAGACCCAAGACTAACTTGTTTTATTTTAGAAGGTTTAATTTCCTTCTGTCTTTTATTCTCTCTTTTTTGCAATTTATTCCATGAAAGATGCCAGGGTAGTATGAAACAAAAAATGTTTAAACTTTTGTGTCAGGATCGAAAAAAATGTGTATTCCTCTTGCTTGAGTTGTTCAAAAAAAGTGAGGGAGTTTTACATTTCCCAAAAGGCTGGAAGCGCTGAATCTGTTGGGTTTTTTAATCCGCGAGTCTGTGGCCTGAAGGAAAAGTGATACTTGAATATTTTCATAAGGAGTCTTACACTACAGAATGGTGGTTTTGTGACTCATCCAAATCCATACTGAGAGCAGCATCCAGGCAGTTTTGCTGGATTAAACACTATCGACAGCAGCGCCTTCACTGAATCACTGCCCAGCAAGGCTGCACACGTGGGAGCGTGGGGCTGGCTCCCTGTCGGCCTTAGGAGCCGTGTGAGAACACAACATCAGCAAGGATATTCCACCTGCAAGGAACAACTGGAAAATGCTCAGTTTGAGGCAGAAATGATCAGAATTTGAATGCCCCTTTGAAGGCTGTGGATTCAGTGACAAGCTCCTGATGCACTGTAGCATGTGCTGCAATGCAGAAAAATGTAAACTCATTGCAACTGCATCATTGCAACATGATAACAGTGCAGAAATCCAAAGCTACTTGAGCAGGATAGTATCAGAAATCTTGAATGAATTTACAAATTTTGGCTATTGAATAACCAATGCCATCAGCACAGGTAGAGGAGAGTCTCTGCACAAAGGGGCCAAACAGTAAAAATTATTTACACATTCAAATATTGCAAGGAAAGAACATGAGAAAAGGCAGAAGGTGGTTTGTTACTGCTCCTTTGGTCCTCACAAGACATCCCAAATCCTCTCTCCCTTCAGCCTGACCAGTTTGTCTGACTCTCCTCACTTGTCTTGCTCAATATCTCCTTTCCTTCTCCTCTCTGATTCTGATTCCCATGCATGAGGGTCCTGTCAAATGAGAGAAGGCATCTGGCAAACTCCTCTCTCTACAGCAGACTTTAGAGCTGAAGGCATCACTCCCCTCCAGTTTGTGACTGAGGGAGATGAAGCAATGCACCAAGCACAGCAAATGAAAAAACCTGCCTGAAATCAGAGGCAGGCCATTGTGCTTTAGCAAGCTCTAAAGTCTCTAAACAAAGTCAGATTTTTGTGTGGGATATTCTTCTAGTCCTTTTCTCTTGTGGAGAATGTTTCACACAGGCAGTTGGCTGTAGTAATCCACGTTGTTCTGGTTGCTGTGCTGGGTTTCAGATCAGAGCATCAGCTTCTGAGGGCTGGGCAATGCCACATCCTGGCATTCTGTGCTACGTTGTCTGTGTCTAAAACTGGTTCCTGCCCACCTCTCCTCTCCCCTCATATGAAGGCAGTGAACTCTGTAACCTCAGACCAGAAATTTGTTCTACCATGAATGTGGCCTTCCACAACCCCAAGAGAAACTGTACAGTTATGTGCTGCCCAAACCAACAATCCTTATTTCCTCCAAAAAAAAACCAGTGAGTGGAGTGAGTGCCTTCTGATGGCTGAATGTGGATTCTGAGCCACCAGCTGGACCATTCTGTCCTGAAAAGCAACATTTTTGGCTAAGTGCTAAAAGTTTGTATATAAGAATCCAAAAGGAGCATATGGCCATTGCTTTAAACTTGCCTTATTCTTTAAAAATATGCTTTACCAGAATCACCCATTTCAGACCCTCTAACTGTGGAGTGAGAAAATTTAATTCCCTTTTTTTCCTTGCTAGAATAAGTGGCATCAAAAATACTAGAAAGAAACAAGAGTTATTTCAGGAATTTGAACTGGGATAAGTCTGATTTACAGAGACTTCCATCACCACTGCACTGAAGATAGCAGGGGCTGTGTATCAGTTGTTTGAAGAAAGCTGATGGTCCTTGCTCAGTTCACCTCAACTCCACCATTTACCTCAGCACCAGCACTGCTGATAAAATGTGCAGTGTTACCCCAGTCAGGCTTGGTGATACCATGTCTGGGTGTGGCTCTTTGCTACTGCAAGTGACTGATTGTGTAACAGTGGTATGAAATTGTCCTGATGTGTATAAGTAACCAGGACCACCACTAATAAACTGCTTTTTACCCCAGAGAATGTTGTCATTGAGAGCACCCAAGGGGCTTTAGAAGAGTTATTTCTAAAGCTTTTCTAGCAATCCAGGAATTATTAATAATTAGTCGCTCTCAGGAAAGGTCCTGTAAACACTTCCTCCCACACTGGTTGCTGTGAACAATTTCAGTGTGAGTGTGGGGAGAAAGCACAGCTTTGTGGTTACTGCAGCTCCCCAGCCCTCGCAGAGCTCTCCCACGGCACTGGCCCACATCGCACCGAGTCCCCTGTCCTGTGATGCTCTGTGCTCTGTGCTCCCTCACCGAGGCACCAAGTGGGGCACTGGGAGAGCTCCTGTCCCTGCCTCCAGCTCTGGTAACTGCTGCTGGGCAGGGAAAGGCCCTTGTGAAACCCCCTCCTGCAGACTCGGGTGGGTGAAGCCAGAGCAAGAGCTCCCGACCTCTCAAGAACCAGGGAGAAGGTGGCAGAAGAAGCTCCCAGCAGACAGAATTCCACCCAGTAATGCCGACCTCAGTGCTGATGTCAGCCTGGGACACAGCCTCTAAAACTGCTAATAATGGAAAAGCTGGACACATTCCTATTTGAAGAGGCTTTTTAAATTCTCCATATGCTTCGTTTAAAAAAATTCCTTTAATCTTTCTGATGTTTGCAGTACCCTGGAGAATAATGAGAGTTCTTTTCTCATTTGATGAGTCTATTGCTTTTACAGGATTTGAAACACTTGCTGACCTGAGTAGCTTATGACAAAACAGGATTTTGAATTCAGATCCAACTTGCTCTGCCTTGCTTCTTTTCCTAATCCAGAGTGAACCTTATCTGTTGTTATTTTGTATTTGGCATGATGGGGTATCATGCTGGAGTAATTACTGCCACAGAGAGGACAGAAGGGCCTTGCTCTCAGAGAAGGAAACCTGTGCATCATTCCTAAAAAATCTGAAACATGAGTGGAGAAAAGCAGGAGTTAAACTGGCTCCTGCATAACAGTTGTTTTGTCTTACGCTTGATGTTCCATCCCTGTGCCTAATTCCTCAGTCTTGTCTTCCATGGTAACTTCGTTAGCAATGAGATGCTAATTAAATTTCATATTTACGATTAGAAAATAAAACCACTGGACCTTTTTTAAATAGATTTTTATGAGTTTTGGCTCAGTTAGCTGAGTCAGCAGCATGGATTCTGCAAGGCTGAACTCACCGGCTTTGAAAAAAAAAGATAAATAGAGCAACTAATGATGAAAGGAGAGTCTAATCTAAAACCTCATACAGTTTCTACACTGTATTAGCTTTTGAGCATAAGAAAAATAAATTTGTTTTGGTTCCTCATAGAAAGTAATGTTGAAAGAACCCTTCTTTTATTATGTCTCAGAGGGTTCAAAGCTTAAAATTTCATTTAATTCTTAAAATCTCAGTTGTGACTGGAGACAATATGCTGAAAAGAGATTGATGCATCAGCAGTGTTTGTCATCACCTGTTAGCTAGCGAAATATTTATTTCACAGCTTAGAATTAACACAGGTAAGCCCTGGCACTCAGCATCTGCCCTCTTCCCCATGGAATGTGCACTGCTGGAGAGTTTATACAACTCTAGAGAATCAGAACTACTTAAATACTGCTGCCAGCCAGATTTATAGGTGCTATAGAGAGCAGTTCCCTATTCATGTAAAAATTAGCACCTCACAAAGCTTTAAAGGCCCATTTTTCCAATACTTAGAATTTGAAGAATGTTCCAGTGAGAAGATTTTTGAAAGTGCCCAACTTCAATTTAAGTGTGTACAGAAGCCCCGATTTTAAAATGTTCTTAACACTCAGCAGCTCTGTGATTCATAACATCACCTTATCCCACACTCCAAGGCAAGGCTGGCAAAAATCTGCCCATTTATTTTGATGCCTAAATACCACCTGTGCTCTTAGAAAATCTGACCCTAATTACGAGCTGTGCCCTGGAGCAGGATTGAGAAATAAGGGAAATCAATCCTCACGCGTGGGAGCCGTTTGCTCGTGCTCATCTTGTGTGTAACCTCACCTCAGACACAAATGCAACACTGCATTTAAAACAAAGGCTTTTCTGCACATTCTGCAAATGATTTTGTTGTCAGCCTATGCTAAGGAATTGTTGTGCTTCAAGGTGTAAGTTAGGAGAACAAAACAAACCTCCCCTGATTTTGAGTTGGTTACCACCCTCTGTACTGTCAAACATCTCCTGAAGATCAGGATCTGGGTGCAAATAATCCTGCAAATCTTGCTTTTGTAGTAGTTTTTTAGATGTTGTTTTAACAGCAGCTGCCCATCCTATAAGGCTGGGATGCTCACAGATGGAATGTAATTCTGGCATCACTTTACAGTTGTTATTTTCACAAATATTTATTTCCACAGTCAGCAGAGAATTCAATACAATTCTCATACTTCTTACTCTGACTCGTGGTCAAGAACCACACCAGGTGAAGACAAACAGTCAGATTTATTGCTATTTTAGTACTTTGTTTCTTTGGTCTCTTAAAAAAAAATACACATTAACCATGGACTGAACTGGCCAGACTTTCCTGATGAGACCAGAGTTTAGTCTCTTCCTACGGTTAGTTAATTCTTTGGGGATAAATTTTCCACATGAAAGCTTTAGAGTATTTTATTCTCTATCTTCAGAGCAATGGGCTTAGTTATGGAGAGAGCAACAGAAAATGCTTAATTCCTCCTTGCAATGCTTTGAACATAGAAAATATAGAATTGCCAAGTATTTGGCATTATCTCTTCCCCAAGACAGCAAGACAAGGTCATGGAGATATTACCACTACAGAAATAATGGGCAGACAATGTACAAACAGACCATTTTTCCTTTCAATTGCTACAGAAGTGACTTACAGGAGCCCTTCTGCAAGATGGAGAGCGAATTGTCTCTCTGTTTTCCAGACATTGCTTTCCTGCTCTTAATTGCAGGTCTTTGGTGACAGGGGATGGCTAAGGACACCCAGCTGGGTTCTGTGCAGGAAAAAGGGACCTGTCTGAGGTCCTCCTCAGGCCCTTCCTGCTCCGTGCAGAGCCCCCAGCTCTCCGTGGCTGTGAGAGCACTTCCTCTAAGACTTTCCTCAGCAGCGGTGTCACATTTGAAAGTTACCCACAAGCTCTGTTCAGAAGAAAAGGGAAGTTAGGCAGCCCCCAGAACCTCTCTGCCTGCTATATATAGACTGTAAGTCTGACAGAGAGGGTGGTGGGTGTAGGTTTCCGGAGCTGCGTGACACAGCCCCACAACACGGGTGAAAAAAGAGAGAGGGCACTGAGCAAGAAGAGGAGGTGACCAGAAAGCATAAGCAAGGGAAGATCTATTCATAAAACAAGCACAACCATTTCCATGTGCAAGGAGTAAAATATCAAGCTCCTTCTGATTCCTGATGAAGGTTTGCCCTTCCTAGGCCAGGCTGCTGTGATTTATTGTAGGCTTTTTCTCATCAAATGGCATCCAGTTGTCATCTGTGTGTGTTGTGTGCTGCTGGCTGAGATGCTCCTGCAGCTCTGAGCAAGGTGCAGGAATTTGGCCAATGAACAGAGCACCCAGGACTATGGCAGACTGTGGCTAGGAGTGAAGCTCACCAGTTCCAGTGAGGTGTTGGTTGTGTAAGGTATGTATGACATTGTTCCAGCTACAGTGGAGCTACAGGAGAGCAGCCTGCTCTTTAAAATTAGAGTCTGTTTTAAAGTAATGATTACAAAGAGGTCACAAAACGGAATGAGGTGTAGACACCTGGTCTATCTACAGAACCTATGCATTTACAGAAAATGATCAAAATGGGTGTGTGAACAATGAGAGTTGTCACCTTTAGGAGACTGGCCAGTGTTTGATCCAACAGGATATGTTGCTGGAAATTAGAAGCTAAACATGACTGGGTAAGTCTTCACAGAGCTACATGGGAGCTATTACACCTTTGCAGAATGTTTAAGATATTTAACTGAATCACATTCTCATCACAATCAGTGCATGCTGCTCTTGTACTGCAGTAAACAGTTTGCATGGGAGTTGTTTTTCATGTGTTTGGAGTGGTTTGTTAAGATTGATCTTAATAAGAGGGTTATGAGAGTTGGCTTCTTATTTGTTCTTTCTTTGTATTTTGTGTGTTTTGACTAGCTGTGGGATTCTTTAACTGCTGGAGCAGTGTCAGGGGGGTTTAGGTTGGATATCAGGAAAAGGTTCTTTGCCCAGATGTTGGTGAGGTACTGCCCAGGCTCCCCAGGGAATGGTCATGGCCCCATGGCTGCCAGAGCTCCAGGAGCGTTTGGACACCTCTCTCAGGCACAGGGTGGGATTGTTGGGGTGTCCTGTGCAGGGCTGGAAGCTGGACTGGCTGATCCTTGTGGATCCTTTCCAACTCAGAAGATTCCATGATTCTATG
Source organism: Aleadryas rufinucha (assembly GCA_013397815.1). NCBI lineage: Eukaryota > Metazoa > Chordata > Aves > Passeriformes > Aleadryas > Aleadryas rufinucha. The sequence goes on from VZTH01010933.1 coordinate 636,741, forward strand.
ATTCTCCATATAGATTTCTGTCTTATCTTCCTACCATGTTATAAAGCCTGCTATATGAAATATTATTTTCAAGCTTTCCTGGGCCATGGTGAATTATAGTGAGATTATCTGACAGTATTCAAGATTGGAGTGTGACTTTTTTCTGTTTTAAGAATGGCCTACACATTTACTGTCGATTGTTTCCGAATTTGGAGATTAAGTGAGAGCAGTCCTCTCCTCGAATGCGTTCTGTGTCATCCTTTGACTGCCTGGAGATGAGAGTATCACCTACAGAGGGTCATTATGTGACTAGATGGAAAGTGTTCTTCTCTCTGTTATTTTTTTAAACTTCTGTAATGTAAGAGTTTGTAGAAAGTGACAACTTTTTCAAGAAACAGACTAAGTAGGAGTTTTGTTTGGCAGAGCTACAATTCTTTCTCTCTTCCTGAGGTGACTTGTATTAATAGAAGTGAAATGTTAACAGCACTGATAAGTATCAGGCTGTCTGTGCCAGGGTTGTGTGGGTTTCGTATGTACCAGCTAATGAACCCTTGTCCTTACCAGGTTCTTGTGTAGCTCAGTCTGTGGAGATCCCTCACAAACACTGGCTCTCTGTGCCAAAGAATGTGCTGGGGTTTGTAATTTGAGCACACATTTACTGGGACCTAACCTACTGTCATCAAAGCCATTTGCATCTTTGAGCAACTTGAATTTTTAATTCGAGACTGCTCCTAAACACACAGGATTGCCCCCAGCAGTGCCTCCTCCTCTTCCTGAGCTGGAGAGAATCTCATTATCAATTGTAAAAACAAAGTGAGTCGGTCTAAAGAAAAAAATTAACCTGGGACCCGGTAATGACTTCTGAGGCGTTTGTTGGACCAGCGTTCTCATGAGCCTCGGCAGCCTGAGGATGACAGCTTCTTTCTTAGATCTTGGCTTTTAGCACACATTAGTTGGAAGGAAATGCTTGTGTCAGTAGCTGATGCTCCAGAACAGAAGGGCAGCTATATAAACATATTTGTACTACGTTAGCACAGCAATTTCTGCTGCCCTCCTCATCACCATGCGGAACAGGATGGAGCATGTGTAGATTAAAACGTTTATTAAATGTCAGGCGCTCAGCTCTCCACTGCTGCTTTGCAAATCCTTTAAAATAGATGCACTGAAGTCCTGTGGTAAATTATTTATTTTAATTACTGTGCCATTACCTTGATTTGCATGCTCAGAAATAATGCTGATTTCTAATGTTTCAGGATCTGTGGAAGCTCCTTCCCTATTTATTCCCACATTCTTTGCCTTTGCCTTTAATAAAGCCTTTCCTGTTCTCATCTCTGTCTCACTTTTGTTCCTCACTTTCATTCTGTTGAGTTCCTCTTTCTCTAACTTTCTTTTTCTTTTTCTGTTCCCTTTTTATATTTCCTTTTCCCTTGACCTCACCATTTTTCACCCTCAAATCTCATCTTTCTCTCCCTTCTTCACTGTTTTTCCTGTATCTCTCATTGTTCATATCTCTCATTTCTCATTTTTACCCATATTAGCACTGAATAATGGCAGTATGGCAGTTTCTGAAACCTGGGTATCAGATTCTCAAACAATATGTGAAAACAGAGTAATACCCATCTAATCATCAGTATAGATACTGGCATGAGGAGGGCAAATCTCTCTCCATGGACCCCAGAGGGAACCGAAGTGACTCAGGGTGGCTGGAAACCAATCTTTGGAGAGCATTGCAATGTGGAAGTATAAAATGGTGGAATAATGAAGAGTTTTGAGCAGAGCATTTTCCATTCACTAGAGAGGAACTGGATTTTTAGATTTATGCCTAATTCAAAATGGTGAGGCTAATCCACCCCCAAAATTTGCTCATCTCTCGGTAGTGCTTAAACTGTGTGTTACTGCCAGAGCTGGAAGCAGCTTCATTGTTTGTAGGAAATAGTGACACACAGTTGTCAAAACATCCTTTCAGCTATTTGCAGAGGAGGATTTTTCCATTGTCTTTGTTTATGATCAATAATGTGTGTGCTACAACCAAAGCTGATTGGATGCTGCCTGTTTGAGGCAGCACAACCTGCTGTCAGTTGGCCATTGAGCAAAGTGAGTCACTTCCTTCCTGTGAGATGAGGTGATGGGAGCTTGGAGCCTCTAAGGCTGCCAGACTCGAGGAAGAGGTACACCACATACTGCCAGCAGGTGGGGTGGAAATGACAAAGCACAGATCTCAGCCTTTTATGAAACAGAAATCATTACAGGATCCTAAGGAGCATTGCTGCACTGATTGGGGTCTTTGCAACAGTATTGCATTGGGCAAAAGAATGTTCTTAATGTGTAAATAGTGTTTTCCTCCAGAAAGCAATAGGAATGGTATAGAATTTCATTTGCAATTTCAAAACACACAGAAGCTCAATGTAGTAAGTGTGGAACTCAGTTCATCCATCGTTCAGCTCTCAGGCAATATTGTCCTGCAGTATTGAACACTTGGCTGGTTTTGTTGCACACAGTGTTTTCTGGGTTAGGTGGTTCTAAGAAACTGTTGGGTGTCCTGACTGACACCACCAATAATTGATCCATGCTTTATGTATGAGTTACCCTTCCCTTTTTTCCTGAGATGGGGTTTTATATGGATCTGTTCTTAGGAAAGTAAATAAAGCCAAAGAAAGCGATAATTAAAGAGAGTTCCAAGAGTATTAATTCTTCTGACCTCCCTTCTGCTAGGACAGGAATAGTGATTAGACATAAATCTCTGATTTATTCCATTGCTTGGTTTGGTTTTTTTTCAGAGGGCAGAAGTATTGAATGAGAGTAACAGAATAGAATCCTTCATTTCTTCTTCTCTCCCTTGGTTGTTGAGCATATAGTTATGAAAATGAAGGGAATTTTCTCTCTCTCTTCTGAAGCCAGATGAAGATGCCTCCAGAGCTCTCTGAACCAGTTAGGGAGTTTGGTTTGCTTCCTTCTGCCTCTCTTCTATTCAGAAAATGGGAGTACTACTCATGTTAGCTACTGAAGAGCTAGATTTACCTCCCTGAAGCCTTGCAGGTCTGCTGGTGTTTAGGGTTTCTTTTGTGGGCTGTGTGGAACAGGAAGATTGACTCAATTGAATTGAATAGGACATTTTTGTGCAAAAATAATCCTATTTTGTGTTTAAAGCTTCTTGCTCTTCTATTACTTTGGTATCTCTTATTCAATTTCTTTTCTATTTTGCTGAAATAAGTAAGCTGGTTGAATCTCTTGTATAAAGAAGGGGTTCTGAGATACACAGAATGGTTCTTTTCATGTGCACCACTATGACCCAAAACATACAGCAGAGCCCATTCAACAGTGCTGCTGCCTTCAGAAAGTGTTCTGAGCCCTGCAAAGTCTGAAGTAATAAAACCGCATAATAATAAGTCTTTTTCTGGGGACTTTCCATCTCAGTGGCTCCATGTGCTTTGCAGTCACTAATTAACAAGCCCTACCTTGTCATAAACATACCCATGCCAGCCTTGTTTTCAGGTGAGGACACTGGGGTAGGAAGAATGGATATAAAGTGCAAATTCTTAAAGGCAGATGAAGACACTGTCTCATCTCCTTTGGGACTCTGGATTTAGACATCTGTATCGAAAAAATTGCAGGGATAGGTAAGCAAATTTAGCCCTCTTTATCAATGTTTAAACCTTTTAAAAGTGGTTTTCAGTACCACAGAACATCCAGAGAGCAGCCAGAATAATTGGAAACTGCTGGTATTCAGCATTTCAGAAAGCCTGGAGGGCACACACAGCGCTCCTGTCCTCAAGCAAAGGAATATAATTTCCTTATCACACTTTAAACTGTGACTTTCCTCTAAAAGTAAAAATAGCTCTAAATCCCTTTGTGGTTTTGTGGTTCTCTGATATTGCAAATCTGCACATATCCACACAAGCAGCTTTTGAGAAAATCACCCAGTTGTTACACTTTGTCATGTGAGGTGCTGTACAAACTGCAGGGAGAAAAGACATTGCCCCACGGACTCTGGAGATGTGCAGAGAAAGAGGATGTAGAACAACACCCTCAAAATGCTGAGGAAAATTAAATACACATAGTGTTGTTTTCATCTTTATTTTTGGTTTAAAGTATGATGATTTATATGTAATTCTTTCATACTTAGCATTTAACATAAAATTCTGTTCTTATTAACTTATAATATGCAAAACATTTTGTGTGCTGTGGTTTCTTTTTAAATACTGCCAGTCTGCGAGCATCTGTGACAAATGCAGAAATCCAAAACATTACAATAGATTACCTCTTCCAAAATCAACTTTCTTCTGCTTCTCAATACGAAGACAAAACCCTTTTTTTCATATTTCACAAAGGGGATATCAGGAAATCAGAAACCTGAGCTGAAAGCTGCATTTGCAGTCGGCTACACGGCAGTTCCTGGGTATTGACAGGCTGGCAGGAACTGAGAGCACGGGAATGCAAATAATGAAACAGCTGAAGGGTTAATTTCTGCACCATCATCAAACAAAGCACAAAAAACAAAAATGAAGCTTTAGATGTGACCTGATGATGAGCACTTTATAGAACCCCTGGGTCTGAAGCCTGCAGGCTTTATTCCCTTGATCAGTGGAGAGTGTCACTGACATATGAGAGTGCGGAGTCTGAGTGAGAGCAGAGAGCAGCTTTAACTGCGAGGTGATTTGTTCAGCTGAAAAATACACCACGAGAAAACCAGCAAACATAGAGAACAATTCATTTGTGTGTTAGAGCCAGCAGAAGGATAGTCCCTGAGAGAGAAAAGGAGACAAGGGGAGCAAAGTGTTCCTTTTAATGTAAAAAGGGATGCTCTCTTTTATTTGTCTATATCTACAGAGACCTTTGAAATAGATGGAACTAGCTGAGATTATTACTGGATTAAGCTCTCCTGCAGTTAAAAGCTATTTTGTATACTAACTCCTGAAAGGAGCAGCAGGAGAGCAATTTTTTAACTGCTGTGGTGATTTCTGATTTCTTTTTGCTTAACGTCTGTTGAAGTCAGTCCAAGTCTGTGACTTCACACCTGTGATTTGTAACGGATGCCATAGTATTTCTATGAACTATCACAACTCCTGGATGTGTTAGTTTACAGCTCAAGAGGTGTTGGAATCACAAAGTAGATAATGGTAATAAAGATCAGATTAAATAAGTGATTACACATTTGAAAACATTTTAAATCTGTCATTTTTAATTTTATAAGTGATAACAACTTTTCTGCAATATCATCACAGGAAGGAAGGACAGAAGCAGGCAAGAAGGGCTATTAAATGCCTAGAAAATGCATGTACTGCTAAAAAACTTCTAAAATTAAAGCCAGTAATACAAGACCTTTATTGGTTTCCCACTGAGTTTCAGTTGTTACATCTGGGTTTTTGACCAGCACACCAAAATTTCAACCAATGGCAAGCATTTTGTTTCCTATTCAACATTATATTAAATAGTAAATCAAAGAATTATTTGCTCAGTAGGAGGGGTTCTGCACTAATATCAGCTGTTCATTGCTGTTTTCTCTGGAAGAACTCCGCAGGACACTGGAGCTCCAGGGGGTTGTGCTCTTAGACCAGCCTGGCCAAAGACTCACAACAAAGGCGATGCCTCAAGCTCCAGGCAGGGCAGGAGAGATACCTGTTACACATCCCTGGGAGCTGCTGGACAGCACAGGGAGTCAGGACAGAGCTTAGCTGGGATTCTGGCAGGGCATTTCCAAGGTGGAATTCCAAGGAAGAAAGCAAAAGGGAGAGTCTGACATTCCGACATGGCAGTGAAGGACCACTCCACTAAATGTCATTTCTCAGGGCTTGCTCCTTATAATAGGCTGTGTTTAGCAGGAGTTTGATACCAGAAATCTCCCTTTAAAATTCTTAGCCACTCGTCCAATATACTTATTACTTTGCCATTAAACATAATGTCCCCAAAATAACAGTGTGGATGTATTATGCCCATACACAAGGGACTATTTGATAAAGATTTTTTTTAATGTCAGGTTAAAAAAAAAGCATATTCATGTTGAGAAATGCACTGATGAGTGAACTCTTTTTGAATCATTTAGTGGAGAAATCCCTTACTAATGTCCTGAGGGAACTGCTGACGGTGTGCAATAATTTCTGGTTCAGTGCAGCAGATTACAAGATATCTTGCGTTTTATGAAATCCAGGCAAGTGCTTCTTTTGCACTCTGAGGTCCATCCGTGAGCTCCCTGCTACGCGCCCAGAAATTAAAGGGCCTGTGACTCTCCTTTTTCAGCTGCAGTGGGTGGCTGTGGCTGTGAGCTGACTGAGGTACTCTGTGACCTTCTGCTTCACTGCCTTCTACTCCCCAAAGTCCAGCTTCTCCAATTATGTAGTGTTTGTTAAATTCACCTTTGAAGTGAAATACAGTTACTTCCAGAATAAGCGGTGGAGAGTGAGGCTCGTCAGAACATGTGAGGACTTCAGATGAAGCTCTTTCACCTTTAGCGTTCCTCCCACTGCAACCTGCTTTGTAAAGCTTTTTCTCTATTGTTTTACCTTTATTCTGCTCATTGCTTCAATGTCATCTTTATCACACATCATAAATAATACTGGCATTCAGTGAGAATTTCACCCAGCCAGTGTGGAGTTCATAAGATCAGGGAGATTTTCCCCCTAACTACAGCCTTGCCCTCTGATTCTGGATGCCATTGAACTGCCCTGGTCTTCCTGGCCCTCTGAGGACTGCTGTCTCTCCCAGAATATTCCATAGCAGTCACTGGAGTAATGAATCCACATGCAAGCATCAAAGCAGATGTGGAATAAGTGGCTCCTAGGATGTGAAACTGCAAAGAAAAGAACTCTGCTGGAGTACAGGAGAAGAACAAAGCCCCTGGCAATACTCCCTTAACTTGCCCATACTGTGAAGAACCATCCAAATTTTTCTCATAGAGATATTGAAACCCAGACTAGGATTTTTGACAAATTGGGAAAGCTTTTAAAAGCATCAAGCAGAGAGCATGCATTGTTTTTGTAGGAATATTCTGTATTTCATCATGTGAGAACACTGACAAATGCATTATTTAGCAGATTAGCACTTTTGGCTTTAGTTTTCAAAATGAGGAATTAATAGCCCTTGGCTATGCAGTTTATGAGCTGGTTTTGCCCAGGGATGCTTGGTGTAACACAGGCTGCTCCCCAGTTCCTACAGCTGGAAGCTGAGAAAAACAACATGTTGCTTTTGAGGTCTTTAGTTACTGATTACCAGCAAAGCCTCATAAAGCACAGCTCTTGTCTCATGTGATCCAAGACCTGCATATTCTTCTTCCACCAGGGCCTCTGAACCTGAAATAGAAGCTTATGTTCCACGTACCACCTGGATCACGAGGTTCTGTGAAAGCTAGAATGCAAAAATAGTACTAAGTGAAAGGTTAATATTTATTACAAAATAAAGAAGGAAAGATTTTATTTTTTTGGCAAAGTTTCTTTAGTTTTAACTTCAGTACAAGTTTTCTTGCCTCACTGTAGCCTGCCATGTAACCTTCTCTAATGAGGTGGGTACAAATTAGGAGCTGGCAGGAAATTGCTTCGCAAGCACTCAGAAACCGTGTGACAACATTTGCATGAGTCAAGAACATTTTCAGACTGCGGTGACACAGAGCTGTTACCTCCCCACTCCTGCGGGGAAAGGCAAGGTCTGAGCTCCCAGGTACCTGCACCCACACCCCTCAGAGCACCCACAGCCAGCTGCAGACACAGACCTGCCTTAACTGTTCTGGTGTGCAGCCACTTAGAGGTGCTGGCTCATCACATCTGTGCAGGTGCACCTCAGCACAGCTGAGAGGAGCGAAGGAGGTGAGGATAAAAGCCTTCATTGCCTGCAGCTAGTATTTGTCTTTGCTCTGAGCTCTGTAGGTTCATTCCCTTCTTGCCTTGCACCGTGCCCTTTGCCATTGCCTCTCTTGAGCAGAGACATCCTGTGACTTGTAGAGACCTTGGAGGAGTTGGCTGAGTGCAGATTCATCACCGGAGAGCGATGAGCAATAGTTCATAGACCCAAGATAGCAGTTCTGTGAACTGTCATTTCCCAGATGGGCTGTGGACAGGCTGCACTTCAAACAGCTTCAATATTGGGCAAATTCAGCATTAGTCAGAAGTGGTTCTGAGCTCATCCCGTATGACATGGAAGCACAAAAAAGCACCGGGACCGAAGCTGTCCTGCTTGGTGTTCATTTGCTAATTGTTTCCCTTGTTCAGAAGCAGAGCCAGAGATGGATGACTGCCTGGAGACACTGAAAGACGAGGAGGAGGCTTTGTGGGAGAATGTGGAGTGCAACCGGCACATGCTGAGCCGCTACATCAACCCAGCCAAACTGACCCCCTACCTACGGCAGTGCAAAGTCATCGATGAGCAGGATGAGGATGAGGTGCTCAACTCACTTATGCTGCCCTCCAAAATTAACAGAGCAGGTAATTATCTGGTCAGTGGCTCTATCTGCATCCCTGTCTGAATAGCTTTGCTTTGCTAAGTCTGGAGGGAGCCTGTATCAGGTTACACATTATCAAATGAAAACCCTTAATCTTATTTGCAGGAGATTTAAAGTAAGGGGGGATTCTGCTGCTATTTTGATAACAAAGGCTCTTTCCAGTGCTGTGCAGACTGGAGCTCATAGGGCTCAAATTCCCATCAAAGCCCTGGCAAATATTTCAGTTAGCATGAGCAGCAGCCCGTGGCATTCCAGGAGCAGCTTTTCAGCTGTCTTGCAGTACTCCGTGATTTGTCATTGGAGGATCTGCCATCCTTGCCCGGTAAAGGCTGCACTGAATGACTTGTCCTTTGAAATTTCTGTTCCAGAGACCAATTTGCCCACACTCCTTCAGAATAACCATCAGCACAAACATAGAATTGGTGGCATTACTTTATGGGCTCAGCTGAACTCAGTTAATCAGCCAGATTTTGCCCAGCTCGTTGCTGTGGCAGAGATGAGCCTTAGGCAGATGTGACTTCAGGGATGTGGTACTTGCTCATGCTGTGGGTGGGGCTGATGTGTCTCCTCTCTGCTGTCTGTGCCCAGGCCGACTGCTGGACATCCTCCACACCAAGGGCCAGAGGGGCTACGTGGTGTTCTTAGAGAGCCTGGAGTTTTACTACCCTGAACTCTACAAACTGGTGACAGGGAAAGAACCTACACGGAGATTTTCCACTATTGTTGGTGAGTAGAATCAATCACGAAGGAGCCTGTTGAAGCAGGGACTCTCTGGAAGACTGGCTCGGTTTTTTTGGGAAAGAAGTGGAAGTAAAAGCTCATCTTGTTGTAGCATTCTGCAGCTTTTCAGTCCCCTTCAAAGCCAAATGTGGTAGGTAATGTATAAAGCAAAGGGACATCCCAGCTGTCTGAATGAAGCTGAAGGGCTTCAAATGGAATGATAGACGTTGCCAGAAATCTCAAGAGAAGCTATATTGGAACAGTGGACTAAATTACACTGAGGACCTACACATGGGCAGCACATTTGATGCATTCAGATTAATTGTACTTGCACAGATTCATTTTACAAAGGTTGTGCTATTTCCACGGGCTCAGCTGAAACAGGACAAATGTAAAGGCTTTGTCTTCTATGAAGACAAGCTGCATGTGTGTATATTGTGATTGTGATACCAGTGTGCTGGGTAATATTTGTACTGTTAGACATACAGATGGGTATGAATTTGTGCAAATTCTGCACCTCTGTACTTATTCTGGCCACTTGTTTCTTACTTAGTTCTGCTGATTCTACTTATTAAAAAAGTAACTTAAATAAGGTACTTCACTGGACATTGATAAGCTGTTCAAACATTTTCAGTGGAGGAGGGACATGAAGGCCTTACCCATTTCCTAATGAATGAGATCATCAAGCTCCAGCAGCAAGTGAAGACAAAAGATGTGCAGCGCTGTGAGCTCCTGGCCAAGTCCCGCCAGCTGGAGGATGAGCGAAAGCAGCTCAAGCTGAACAAGATAGAGCTGCTGACCTTCCAGGAGAGATACAACAAAATGAAGGAGGAGAGGAACAACTACAACGATGAGCTGGTCAAGGTGAAAGATGAGAACTACAATCTGGCCATGAGATATGCCCAGCTGAGTGACGAGAAGAGCATGGCTGTGATAAGGAGCCGAGACCTGCAGTTGGAGGTGAGATAAATGCTCTGGGGTGCTTTAGTCAGCAGCAGGAACACAGGGTGCCAGTGGCATCTGGGAAAATGAGACAGCAGAAAGGTGTAGAGCTCTCATTTGCTTTGCTTTGATTGGAGGCATCACTGTACAGAAATGCCAGCTGCAGTGAGGTGTAATTAATGGCAGCTAATGAATTAACAGAATGCAAGAAAAAATAAAATTTAAAACATATTTGCTTACTAAAAACATAATTTTAGCTTTTTTAGGCTTAGTAATATCTTGGTACAGTTATCCAGCAGTGCTACAGCTGCTGGGGGTTTATTCAGAAACATATCCTGAGTTTTCTCCTGGTTTTGCTGATCCAAATAGTCCATGTGTAAAAAACACAATGTGTGGTCAGCCTCTTAAGTGTTCATTCTGTTTCACATCTCTTTATTTATTGGAGGATTGAGGATGTGCCACTTTTTTAGTCCAGGTGTTCTAAAAGTTCACAACCAGCCCAGATGAGTTGTAGCTGGCAAGTTGTGGGTTTGTCCTTGAGACGTCACCAGTTCAGTTGTGGACATTCAGCACCGAATTACCAGCTTCTCGTTAGCATTCACAGTTTAAGTTATTTTCCCCCCTATGTTTTCCATCTGGAAGTGAGAGCTTTTTCAGAGCACTAAATGTCAGTGCTAGGAAAGATTCCCTTCCTCTCCTCTTTCTCCTTTTCACTCTCCCTGGCTGCTCTAGATTGACCAGCTGAAGCATCGCTTGAACAAGGTGGAAGAGGAGTGCAAGCTGGAGAGGAACCAGTCCTTGAAGCTGAAAAACGATATTGAAAACCGACCCAAAAAGGAACAGGTTCTGGAGCTGGAGCGGGAAAATGAGATGATGAAGACTAAAATCCAGGAGTTGCAGTCCATCATTCAGGTATGAAAGCAAATTGCTGCCTTTAAAATCCAAACTCACACATACTCCAGTTACAGTGCAGGAAGCGTTGGCTGAAACCTCTGCCTGCAAAGCTACAACCAGCATAAGTGCGAAGTTTGGACAAACAGAAGGCTGGTTGTACAGCTCCCAGCTGCCTGGAGTGCTCCCTGCACAGACACATGCATGAGGAGGAGTTCTACAAAAATAGTCCTCTAAAAAAATCAAGTGTACATGAGAAATTGGCTCTTCCAAGAGTGCAGTGTTGAATTGCTGAACATTGTACCAGCCTGTCACTACAAAGCTGTGTTAAACAGCCAGCCCAGAAATTTCTGACAGTGGCTCTGTGTACCCTGTGTCAGGCTGTTGTTTTATCTTTGCCAAAAGGTTTTAAAGAAGCAGAGGATAATAAAGGTTCCTGTACTTGAGTGGTCACTAAGCACCAGGGTGCCCTGTAGAACCCTGCTGTAACTTGCACAGGGAGCTCAACAAGCGTGTGTTTGGGCAGGTAGGGAAAACTAATGATGTGCAGCGCACTTAGAGCTTAGCCAAATAATGGGATATTTGTGAGACTACTTAGCACTTTGTTGGAAAAGGCTTGTGGCATTTTAAAATGATACTTTAAAATTATCAATAGAAAACCTTTCAGAAATGGCTGTAGCCTCTGGCAGTGCCTAACGATCCTTAGTTCTAAAACAAATCCAATTCAAAGGTTGAAAAAGAGTGTAGGATAGAAGATTCTGGGAGTTCTGGTCCATGTAGGTATCTTGTATTAATTGAAATGGTCTTATAGCCACTTAAAGAAACAGAGAAATAGCTAAAAATAGGATTTAAATTCTCCTAAGTGAAAATATAAATAAACTTGAACCGGTTTGTTTTAGAAATGCTTTGGTACACTTAGAAATACTGGATAACCAAAATGCCCCTGAAATCTCCAACTAAGTCTAGGTATTTCAAAAATAAATATGCATATTCCTTGCTGGTATTTTATGCTTTTTTCATCTTCCATTTATGGTTAATTTTGGATGGCAATTATGTGTTGCAACCTGCTTTGGTAATCTGTTTAATTTTAAATCTGAAAGAAATGATATTCCTGGGCAGTGTGGAAAATGAAGCACTGGTAAAAGGTACTCCAGGCATGTTTAATATTCTCTGAGCACAGCCCTGCAAAGCCTGTGCATGCCTTAAAAATTCTCCTGAATATTTTCTTAGGCCCTGCTCTTTGGAAAAGGGTGATTTTTGTGCTCAGTGAGAGCTGATTAATAGAAAAGAGTTTTGAATGCAGGGCTTGGAGTGAAGAATTGTCACTGCATCCAAACCGGATCAAATTACAGCCAGTACAATAGACCAGTAAAACAGTTCCTTCATCAGATTATTCTGACAGCAAGACAGATTTTACTCATCTTTTCTGACAATGCTTTAAAATATGAACAAATGTCCATCTCTTCTCCTGCTTTCCCGTTGCAGTACCTTGTTCATTTGCTATTCCTCTTGCTTGTTATTGTCTTTGATACTTTTCTCCCTGCAAAACTATTTTCTGTTTCCCTGGCCTGGCTCTAAAAAATGTCTTTCCTCAGGCTGACAAGAGGGGTTTGCCAGATTCAGACAAAGCCATTTTGGATATTCTGGAACATGACCGTAAGGAGGCACTGGAGGATCGTCATGAGTTGGTCAACAAGATCTTTAATCTCCAAGAGGAGATTCGTCAGGTGGAGGACTTGAGAGACAAGGTGAGAAATGGAAGGGTAGAGAGATGGATATCTCAGGCTGGTGCCTAAAATGCCTCTGAGTATGGTGGTGGTTAACAGTGTGTCATTTCCAGTATCTGGAGGAGAAAGAAGATTTGGAGTTAAAGTGCTCAACACTAGGAAAAGACTGTGAAATGTACAAGCACCGCATGAACACTGTGATGATACAGCTGGAAGAGGTGGAAAAGGAGCGGGACCAGGTATCTCACAGTTAAAGTGGGGGAAATCAACAGCAAAAGCCTCTCTCTCCTCTGTGTCACTTTGGGGAATTGTGGGTAATTGGGCCCAAAATCCCATTATAAAATAAGCAGTTAAAAGAATTACTTGTTGGGATTTGCATTACGGTAATTAAACACAGGGTAATATTGGGCTGTTTCCACAGTGTAGCATCTGGCAGGCAGGACCAGGATCTTAACAACAGCTCCTGCAAGGCTTTATGTCAGTGTCAAGTCACCCCATTTGCACTCTGGGACATCTTCCCACCAACCCAGAGGGAGATGTAAATGAACCACCCTCATCATCATAATTTTTAATGGTGCTACTGTGGCACATCCTGGTCCTGATTGCTGTGTTAATGGGTGACTGGGTACCACTTCTGAAGTGCCCGTTGCCAACACCTCCCAAACAAAAGCAGCAGGAGGAGGGTCTGGTGCCCAGGTGCCACAGAGGTTTCTTGCCCCGCTGCAGGCGTTCCGCTCGCGCGACGAGGCTCAGACCCAGTACTCTCACTGTCTGATTGAGAAGGATAAATACAGGAAGCAGATCCGGGAGCTGGAGGAGAGGAACGACGAGCTCCGAATCGAGGTGGTGCGGAAGGAAGCGTGCATCGTCAACCTGGAGTGCAAACTCCGGCGCCTCTCCAAGGACAACAACTTCCTCGACCAGGTACGGCTGAGCAAGACAGACGTGATCTCTTTTGTTAAGACTTGCTTTTGTAAACATTTTGGTCTTGAAGGGAGATGGGACTTTTTATATTCTTTCCATGAATTAACTGAAAAAAATAATCTCCTCCTACTAAACGTCAATGTTGTGAATTCTTTGCTAGAGTGTTGTTCAAGTTGTCTGTCATGCACATGGCTTCCCAAAGGCTGCCATTCCACAACTTGACTTAAAATGGAAGGGAAAGAAATGCAGAAAACAAATTATTTTCTACACTGGGGTAGAAACTACAGATATTTTTAGGAATGTGAGTGGAACTGAATTCAGTCAGTGAACAGAAATCTCCACAAATCTCAACCCAAATTATTGAATGGGTTTAGAGCCACATTCTACATGAGCTTCTGAAGCACAGAGTAGCAATAGGTTCAGTCAGATTGCTCTAAAGGAAGGTCATGAGTTGTACCAAACTGGTCTCAGAAGTAAAATGTTCCCTTGTGATCTTTAGAGTTTGCCGCGGAATCTTCCCATTACCGTTATCTCCCAGGCCTTTGGGACTTCTGGCCCAAAAGCCAACGGTCAGGAAGCCGATGACTCCTCCACTTCTGAAGACTCTCCAGAAGATAACAAATTCTTCTTGCCTGATCAAGTTCGTCTCAAGAGAAGAGTGAACCTAAAGGGGATCCAGGTGTGTCTGAATCTGAGGCTGGAAAGACACAGAGCAGGGACTGTTGGAACTATCAGACATAACACATGTTGTGGCCGTGCCTCTGAAGCTGCTGTAAAGATAAGAATAGATTTGTGTGTGATAGTGAGCTGTCAGTTTTTGCCCCGTGGTGATTTGCATCTTGAGGAGCAGATCTAATCAGGCTTTATAGACTGTTTTCTGTCCCTTCTTCCCATTTTCTGTTTTCTTCTTGCTTCTGCTGTTCATTCACATTCGTGGAGCGTTGTCAATAAATTGATTCTTTGCCTCCTTAACATTAGTGGAGAAAAAAAAATGACATAATGCCTGAGGTCCAACACACACTGAAGGTGAAAAATGAAGCGTTGGAGGAAATGCTCTCAGCAGCTGGAAGGAAAAATAGAAAGAAATGGACACAATCTAGACCAAAATTAACTATCTAATTTAGAATTAAATTATGGCAATTTCCTCACCCCTAACAGGAAGGGGTAGCATGAGTTAGGTTCATGATTTCCCCGACCAGCTGCATTCACACAGCTATTATCTGATGCTGTATTCATGAATTGTAAAAAAAAACCACAAAAATCTAACATTCAGGCTTTTGAGGTTCTCTTTCCTTTCATCTGCATTTGAATTCTCCCTGCCCTTCATAACCTTTCTGAGCTCTGACTGTCATTATTACTTATGGCGATAGAGCTGCATTTTTCACATTGCACTCTCCAAAAGGATGCCTGTTGTATTAACAGCTGTCTGAACCCAGTCCCAAGGCACCCACTTCACCTTTTGTCTATTTGTTTCCTCAGCAGAATCTGGAAATTGCAATGCATTTGGGCCAGACATTCAAAAGTAGTCAGGTAGCTAACTCTCTATCACTGCTGTGGTATTTAGATACCTAAATATCTTCCAGATTTTGGGTCCTTTTGTTTAAAGGAAGGCAAGTATATTACAATGTAACAGTGAAAAAAGGTGGTGAAAATATCTGGTTTACAGTGTGTTGCAAATATTCTGCATTTGTGCTGATTTTTGTCCTCTTTCTTTTAGATAAGTCCAAGAGCTAAATCCCCTGTCGGTATGAACAAAACATCAGAGTTTCAAGGTCAGAAAGAGCACCCATGTCCTTATTCCTTTTCCATTGCTTTGTCTCTTTCATTTAATCTCTTTAAGTTGTTTTAACAAATGTGCCAACCAGGGAAATTCTAAACTAAGTCCAAGTCAGTAAAAAAACCCAGTTTCTCTCACAGATACCAATGTAATAATTTAAAGTAGTCAAGTGTTCACCTTCACTGTCCTCTCCATCCAAAGATACCTCCACAAGCACACAAGTGCATGCCACAGCTTAGCTAAATTTTCTGTTTACTCAGTTTTCCATTTAGTTTACAAAAGTTGTAAAGTCATTTGCGTAACATCTGTACTAAAAATCATTATACCCTTCTCTTTTTGCTGTTGGAAAAATCATTCAAGCTGAAAAGGCCCTAATCTAGTGATTGTCTAATGAGTTCCTTTGTCCTTCAGCAAAAGGGAATTAATTTTAAATCTAAAGCATTTCAAAGGCTGGGAGAGGGGGATTGACCCACGCCCCAGCCAGCTGCCAAGTTACCAAATTTGTTGCTGTACACTCACGTTTGAGCTACTCCTAATTCCTCCTGTTTGTGTAACACTATCCCTGAACCAAACACCATCAGAGGCAGCACTTCCTTCAGTTGTTGTGTGTGACAGTGTGCCCTTGTTGGACAAAATGCCATTGAAACACGGCTCCTGCTCCAAGGTATTCCATGTTAAACAGCAGCTTTGCTGTCAGGCAGTGTGCAACATTAGTACCCATCAGAGGTGCTGAGGAAGGGGAGGAGTCCACATTCACTCTGTGTTACCTTGAGCTGAGGAGGGATCTCAGGATTCTTGATCCTTGTACATCTGTTGTAGTAAAAACGTGTAATGAGCCAACATTGCAGATTGGCTGGTCCAGGTGATGAAGTTAGAATATAAATAAATGAAACAATCCTTCTTTAATTTGTCAAATAGCATTCACACATATAAAAATGTCCAAAATGACCATAAGAGAGTTGAGAGACAAAGTGGACAGGAGTCTGTGCAGAGGGGCGGGAATTTCTGTGTTTTGTAGGGAAATGCTGGGGAAGGTGTGGGAGCCAGAGCTGCGGGACAGGAGCATGTCTGGGGCCCCTGTTCAGTACAAGATCAGGTGAAATGGAAAGAGAACACAAGTGCAGTGGCACATCTGTGAAAGACTCTGCATTGGAAGTGCTCTGACATGCTTCTCTCTGCTGTGTTTTGTCTGTTTCCCTGTCCCTGTGAGTGCAGCAGTCAGAGCACAGGATGAAGACGGGGCCGAGGGCAGCACCGGCCGCACGGACACGAGCTCCTCTGTGTCCATCAGTAACTCCATCAGCAGCTGTGAAGTCACCAAGATTGTAAGGATGCCCCTTGCCTGTCTTCAACAATCTCTCCTAATGTGGTTCAGAGCTTTCACAACTCAGTATTAGCACCTCCCCAGCATCCCAGCTGTGATCACATTCAAGGCCCTTGTCAGAAGCTCCCTTAATCCTTTCACCAGCATTTTGTTAGAACTATGTTATTAGCCTTTCCCAAAATCACAGAATTGGTTTATGTTTATTTAAAGATATTTCAGAGGTATTTATGACCTCTTGCTGTCTCCTTATGCCATTTAACATTTACTGTTAGAAGAAAGAGATTTCCTTTTAAAGCTGCTTTGTAACTTATCTGAGAAAATTTTAAGGGTTTTTTGAGTTCTATAATGCTTTTGCTGTCTATAAGTAACAGCAAGTGAGGAAAGGGGTGCAGATCGCAGTTGGAAATTTCTGCATACCATAGTCAAACCATTTCTTCCCTGCTTGCTGTATCCCCATAATCTTCCAAGGTAGATATTCCATTATACATATGTGAGCACTGACACAGCAGGACAGGCAGATAGAGAGAGTGCTCTTGCAGAGTGTTAATAACAAAGAACAAAACATCTTTCTAGAACACCGTGAAAAATGCTGCCCCCAGGAAATTAAAATTATACTCAAGAATAGCCAGGAAAGAACTTGCTGCCACTCGTAATAAGCTTAGCTGGGTTAGGAATATTTTTTGGAATATCTGTTGGATGTTTAGATGACTTATACTGTCTTCCCTCTAGTGCAGTTCAGGGTTTAGTTTCCAGTGTACTGGAAGATTAATTATTTACTATATAGAGATCTATATTTTTCTTCCTCATTCCAATTATATATATATTTATATAAGTACACATACTGCTTTTCATCCTCCTCCTATGTCAGCTATGCAACACATACACCACACATCAAGGGTGAAATTACAATGGCTTAGTAAATCAGGCAGTTATGTGGTCACAGGAGAAGGTGCAGAGCCAGCACACAAGCTGTGCATTGTGCTAAAAACTGGGATATACGAGTGCTCCTGGATTCTGCACAGCTAAAATCAACTTCTCTTCTTTTCCTGTGTGTGCTGCTCAGTGCAGAGCACAGCCAGTGCAGAGCCACTGCTAATGCTGCTGTGAGTTAGAAGTGAGAGCACATTTCAGCCAGATAACCTCCCTGACACCTTTTGGTTTGTCGTTCAAAGCAAACCCTGCGGAATCGCAACGACAGCATCATGTCAACCACCCCCGAGCCTCCCGGCACCGATTCCATCGTGCGGCGCTGCAAAGAGGACACCCCTCACTGCAGGTGGGTCACACCTGGGGAAACCTGCCCTGAGCCTGCTGGCACAAAGCAAGGGAAAAAGGGCTGCAGAGCTCCTTGTGCCTGCCTCTGGTTGAAGAGCCTCTATAAAGCAGCAGGATTAACTTAAACTTCTCGAGGCTGCAGCCCTTCATCCCACATTTTGTCCAAACCACTCAGGAGTGTCTGACAGTTCAGCCAGGATGAATGACACAGTGATACCACTGCAGCACTGACTTTGTCATGGACAGAAACAGAAACAGGACTGGAATGACTCTGCACTGATGCTGTTGGAGAAAGTGCTCTCTCTACCTTCCTACACTGATCCAGCTTGTTTTTGCCCCTCAGCTCCATGCTACCCTTGTGTCCCTATTCTTTCCCCTTCTCTCAAAGCCCCCCCTTCTCTGTAAGCTGCTGAAGTAGAGCAGAGCTGCTTGCACGTCTGTGAGGAGGGGAGGGCAGAAGTGGAGGAGGAAGGTGGTTTTTGTGAGTCTCAGGGTCTGTTTCTCAGCAAAGAAGGGAAGGGAGAGAGAGGCTTTGCCCTTGGCTTCACCTTCTGCTGCAGCTTCCACTTCTGTCAGGTCAGGGCCCCATGGACTTCCCCTGGCACTGAAATCACATCAGCTGGTGAGTGGGAAGTTGGTGGCAGGAAGGAGAGAGACCTCTCCTGCCTCACAGTTCCCTGAAGGGCACTGACCCCTTTTGTAACAGGTTTTTTGCAATGTGATACTCAGACATGCTGTGTTGGTGCGGTGTCAATAGCATCAGTGTCTGCATCAGAAATATCAGGAGACACAAATACATTCCCTAAAGCTCCCAAGTGAAGGAGAAAAGAACAGAGCAGACCAATTTAGAAGAAAGCAATATGTGTGGAGGGTTTGGATCTTTATTAGAACCTTATTCAGATTTTTGTTTTTCTTGGGCAGACTGCCACTTCTGCCTCTCTCTCTGGACAGCTTTGCAAGACAGCTTTCCACTGAGGGCATCCTCAGCTGGTTCTCCCACATAATTTTCTAGGCTGCTGAGGATTTAAGCAGTGTTTATTTTAGTCTCCCTTAGCTTCTCCTACATTGTCCTCCAAGTCCCTTTTTAAAGTGTGTTGTATTAATTCAAGATGGAGAAAAGGTTTTTTTATTAATGATTTGAATGTTTTGTGCTTCAGGTGCTTGAGAAGCCTTTGGCATGCCTGAACCTTTCAATATTTGCAGTGTATTACAGAACACAGTAGAGATTACATGGAAATTATTCATCTTGTGGACTTATTTCACTGTAACTCTGACTGTATCCTGTTCCATGTGTTAAGGCATTGGAAGACTGAGTTGTACTGAAATCTGAATTTTTTCCTCATATTAGATATTCTTCATGTGGAAAGAAAAGGTACCCTGGAATAAGGTCTGAATGTGGATTTACTTTGTTGAGCTGATAATCACTAAAGTCAAGTATCTCAAGAGCCTGCCCAAAAGTTCACTGCAGTTTATAACTTTATAATTAGCATGATAAATTTTTGTAACTTATTTGTGAACATAATCCAGAATAATTGCTGTTTGCAAGCCAAGTTGCAGGTTTCACAGTTCATCTCATCTTAATTTGTGTGAAAAAAAAAAAGGTGAGATCATCATTTAATGTAGGAAAAGGTACATTATTTCCCTGCTTATGCATGCTGTAAAAATAGCTGATTCTCTGCAGCCTGGCTGCAAAAACTCACCCTTCAGCTAAAGCCAAATATGAGGAATATCAGCTCCACAGGAGACCTACAAATCATTCTGAATGGGAAAAACAACAAGCTGTTATTTAAACAGCTTTGCAACCAAAGGACATGCTTTAATGAAGTCCTTCTAGTGAAGCTGACAGATCACTCGCTTGGCTGGACAGCCCTAATACCCCTGTAAGAGCAAAATATTAGAGAATTTTGAGTGGTTTTAAGGCCAACCAGTCCAGTCACCTTTACCAGGAATGGCTGTGTCACTGGGAGCTGGGCTGGGACCAGAGCTGTGCAGTTCCCGTGCAAAAGCCTGGAGCAGTTTGCCATTCTGTACTGCAGGTACCTGAGCAGCCATGTGAGGTACCCTGAAACTGCTGTAAAATGCTTCAAGTACTTTAAATCGAGCAGGGAAATTACTCCTTTACTGCTGCATCTCAGTAACTTCCCTTGCATTCACTCTGTCCATCAGTGAACTTCTGGCTTTTTGCTCTGTTGTGGAAAACCCCCAAGGTGCAGTGCACGCACAGCAGGCACTGTGCAGCCCTTTATCTCCATGTGAACCAAGTGTGGTGTGAGTCACACCCCAGACCATCAGTCAGCAGCTTCCTTTTGTCCTCAGCAAAATCTTCATTCCCTCACTGCTGCTGGCAGTTCTTCCTTCTGAACCCTCTTGCTGCTTCACGTGCTCCCCATGCTGGCTGACACATGTTGTCTTCCTGCCCTTTTTTGTATCTCCCCTGGACCCTTAAGGATGTTACTTGCTTAATTTTTTGCTTTTTTTTTTTGTTGCCTGATGCAACACCTCCAGCATCTTCCTTTTTCACAGGAGAAGTTCCTCCTTCAGAACTTAATGAAGTCTGCTGAAAGCTGGAAAGTATTCAGCTGTCTCTCTTCCATTATCTCATGCTTTGTTTTTAATTCCAGCCTGGTTGAAGAGGACAATGACAGCTTTGGATGTGATGCTTTGGAGCTGGATGGTAAGCAAGAAGATATCATGTGTAATTGAAATATGAGCTAATATGTGATCAGCTCCCCAGCTACAGAGGCTGTCAGATAACAAACCCTGCTTTAAGAAAATGGGACACATGATCTGTGAATAAATCAAGAAAACAAAGGGTCAGCCAGTGGTGAGAAGGGGAAAGCAGTCATTCCTGAAGAACTAAGTGAGAAAAGGGGTTTTTTTTTTACCACAAGGGTGGTCAAACACTGGAACAGGGCTGTCCAGAGAGAGTTTTAGTCAAACTCTTCATCCTTGGAGATATCAAAACCCAGCTGGACAAAGTCCTGAGCAATCTCCTTGAGCTGACCCTGCACTGACCTTTGACTAGATAGTGTCCAGAGGTCCCTTCCCACTTTCTGTTCTATGAGATTGGCATTCCTTGTGCCATGTCCTCATGCCTCTGCATGAGGAATTTCCTACTTCAGCTTTGGCTGGGATCAGTTAAAATTCATTTTCACCTTTTCCATCTTTGTCACTTCATCTAGGACTCATTATCATTCTTGTTACTCTTTCCAGATGACAGTCACGACAGGCAGTCACATGGAGCTCCTTCAGTGCACTCTTCCTCTTCTTCTCATCAGTCAGAAGGCCTGGATGCCTATGAGCTTGAGCATGTCAACTCCATATTTAGAAAGTTCTCTCTGGAAAGGTATTTGAGATGCCAGTTTACCTACCTGAGAGGAAAGGGTGCTGTGGTAGAAACTCTATTTATTTATTAGTTGCTGAAGTTATAGCGGCAGGAGTGATTATGGTGGCAGCAGTATAACGTTATCTTGGAGCCCTTTCATGTCCTATAAACCCATGAAGGTCATCCTAAAATTTCAAAAACTTCAAGGCAGGCTAAATGTTCTAAAGGCTTAAATTTCTCCTTGTGATCTTGCTATCTTGCTGCAAGAGCCTGCAGAGTGGAGAACTGTTGTACACTGAGTTTTCAGAGATGCCAGAGCACCGGGATTTATCCAGATGCTCTTCTCCAGAACTTGTGCAGTAACGAGGAGGATTTCTTTCAGAGTCCTTAGATCCCAGTGCTTGATAATGCTGGAAGTTTCTTTCTATATCTCTCATTTATCATACATGCATTGAACTCAGAGTGAGATAACCAACTGTCCCTTCCTCTCACGGAGCAGACCCTTCCGTCCCTCTGTCACGTCTGTGGGCCGCGTCAGGAGCTCGTGTCACACGATCCAGCGCGTGACGCTCAACGGGGACAGCCTCAACTCGGAGATCACCCTGCTCGGGGGCAATGACAAGGGCAGCTTCATCAGCTCTGTCAAGACAGGCTCCCCTGCAGAGAAAGCTGGCCTTCGAGAGGGACACCAGATCCTCCTGGTGAGCATGAAATCATCACCAAGCAGCACTGGGTGTCTGCCCACCTTACCTGTGCTGTCCCTGGCATCACATGAGCACAAGTTCAACAGCGCTTCTCTTAGTTTTCCCTCCATTGCCAATGTTCCCAGACCAAAATGGCTCCAAGGGGAAAAAACACCCCCCACAATTTATATTCCTGCACTCCTTACTCTCAGGGAAGCCTGGGATTGTCCACGTGCTGCAGTTCTGTTGACTGCTAGCATTCCTAATTTGAGCAAAAAATAATTATATAATTAGGACATAAGCTACATCCTGATAGCAAAGTGTCTGCATTGTTTAATAAGAAAAAGATTATGACACTTTAAAAAAATGGTATAATTGACTCAGAGATTGAACCTTCACTGGAGAGTAATATTTATTTCATATCTAGTTGGAGGGCTGCATTAAAGGGGAAAATCAAAGTGTTCCCTTGGATACTTGCACAAAGGAAGAAGTTCACTGGACGATTCAGAGATGCAGTGGTCCAGTAACACTCCAGTATAAATCAAATCATGAAGGTAAGACCAGAAATATTTCTCATCTCATATAGTCCCAGGTCTGTTATAGCAACTTGTCTGGAAGAGAAAAGTAGGACCAGCACATCCTTTGTATTGGGATAAATCTGGGGCATGCCACTGGTGTTAATTACAGCACCTCTATGGAACTGCTTCAGCTTTTAGCCTGGTGACTGAGAAAATAAAAAGTCCATGTGCTTGTCAACAGGATTCTGAAAAATTTACATGATGGCCAATAGCAACATGACTCATGAAACATGTTCAAGCTCATTTTTATCTACAGTTTGCTGCAATACAATGTGATGAGCTGAATGATCTTTATCCAGCTGGTCGATTTAGCGTTTACCTGATGGAGTTGCCCTGTTTATTACCTTTGTGGCTTTATCTTATCTTTAACAGCTGGAGTTCATGTGTGGTGAACAGAACCTGATTTTAGCATTCAGGGCCTCTAATGATAATTTCAGGTTATGGATCAAAAATTACATTCCAAAATGCATTCTTTACTGGTGTGTATAAATGGGCGTTTGTGTTTTTATGCTGGTTAGAGAATTTCAGCTGCATAGATCAGGCAGGAAGTGATGCCTTTGATTTTCTTTGATGTTTTCAACAGTAGGAAAGACTATTTCAATTTCTTGAGCATCACTTAACTGCAGATAAAGCATGTTATAGATTCTGGGAGTGCCAATTAGAGCTAATAAGGGAAATAGCTTGTCATTAGAATTGGAGTAGAACTCACACTGTACTTAGAGGGCAGAGCTATAGCTGTGTCTGCGTCTTTGCTGAGTTCTCTGTTCCACAGGTCATGTGGGGAGTCCTGAGAATGGAGTTACCTAAAGCAGCATTATAATGAGAATATTCCCCCAGGCCTGGCAGCAGCAGCATGGTTTGTCCCTGAGTCAGTGCCCCATTAGTGTCTCTGAGGTGCAGGCCCATGATCTTGCTGGAACTACTGCAGGCAGCGCTCTGGAAGTACAAACCTCTCTCGGAGGAGCCCCAGGAGTTTGTGCTGTGGCTTCTCCCAGAGGATGCCTGGGAATGCAACAACAGCAGAGTGTGAGATCCTGCTTCACCCCTTCCCTCCCTGCCGCAGGGTACCGGAAGCTGCTGTCGGAGCTGGAAGAAGGGCTCATCACCTCAGGGGACTCCTTTCACATCCGCCTGAACCTGAACATCTCCAGCCAGCTGGACTGCTGCTCCTTGTCAGTGAAATGTGATGAGATCGTCCACATCCTCGACACCATGTACCAGGGCAGGTGTGAGTGGCTGTGTGCCAGGGTGGATCCCTTCACTGACAGGGACCTGGAGATGGGGACCATTCCCAGCTACAGCAGGTGAGGGTGATGCTGAGTGACCACGACTGAGAGCAGGGATCTAGAAACAGGGAACTTAATTACAGCTGTAGGGAAAGAGGTATCTGTGTCTTAAATTTTGAGATAAGGTCTGGTGATGTTAAACTATAACATGAGCTATAAAACTTAAGAAAGGAGATTCCAGATGTTGCCTAAAAAAATGAAGTGTGTTGCTCAAAAAGTATCATATGCATATATTCCATGGATACTCTTTAATCCTTAACTGCACTGCAGTTCTCCGTATTATTTTGTTCCTGCCTTTACTGCATGGTTCAGTCAGTCCTCACTGCTATTTCTATTTAATATTTTCTGTAGGCACAGACCCATTGCAATCCAGCTTTCTTGTGAGTGCTTTCAAAAATATCTTGATCTATGTGATTCCATCCTTTCTTTCAGAGCCCAGCAGCTCCTTTTGGTGAAGCTGCAGCGGTTGATGCACAGAGGAAGCAAAGATGAGACAGAAAACTCCTACAATACCCTTCGGGCACTGCGGGTAAGTATCTACAAACAGTCTTTGTAACACCTCATACTCCCCTGCTACTGTTTTTCATTTTTCATTTTTCATCATCATTTTACAGAAATTCCTGTTTACACTCTCAGTAGGTTTTGATTGTGTCAGGCAATGGGCACCTTCTGTTTGCTTTAAAAAATATTGTCCCTGGGACTGAACCCAGCTCTGGCTCACTATTAACCCTTCCAGCTATGAGGGAGTACACTTTAAAAGTCAAAACTCTGTTCTGTGTTTTAGTACCCTTCTCATGCTTCTCTGCCTGTAAACATTTAATGCATCTTCATGTACACATGAGGAAGAAGCTGTGTCCTTGGAGTTAATGATCAGAATTATTTCTCTCCAATTGTGAACAAGCCTTTAAACCACAGAGTCCATTGTCCCACATTAGAAAGACCTGTCTCTTCCAGCCTAGATGCTGTGGAGAGAATTGGGATTATCAGGCCTTCAAAACAACAGCCCTTCTAATTTCTCCCTTTCTGTCACTAAAAGTAATTTGATTTTTCTTTCTTTAGACCCCAAAATTCCATCTTTGCAAATTAAAACTACCTTCCCAGTTTATTAGTTACCGTAAGTTATTTTTAGAGTCTGGGAGATGTTCGTGCTTCTAACTTTTGCAGAGACAGGTAGACAGTGCTTGTGCCTGATTTCAGTCAAGGTTAAGTGTCACACATTCCTTCTGTGCTCACGTCCCCACTGATCAAAGGGACAGAGATCACTGGCAGAGGTGCTCGTGAAAGCAAAAGCTGTGCATGCTCTTTCTTGGTGCAGAAATTACCTCTTTCTTAGTTGTGGAGAGCAGTCTGTGAACAAAGGAGTGTGAAGAGCAGTGAAAAAGCAGTGTTTCTCTGCACAGGCCACGCTATGTCCACAGTTTGTTTAGAACATTGTATTTGGGATAGGTATCGATCACTATCCCCTTTTATTGGAAATATAAAATATCTGGTTTGGCTTGTTTTGTCTCCCTAATGTTATGATTTTAAAAAAAATACCAAAAAGAGGGTGGGGAAGAACAACTCCTGTGTTATTTTTTACTAGAATACATTGCAGCCAGAGGAGCCTGCCCCACAGAACGACCCAAAAACCAGCCCTCGCCTGTCCAGAGCAAGCTTTCTTTTGGGCCAGATTTTACAGGTAATAAAGTTCAAATCCTCAGTGCAATGTCTGAAATAGTGGATCTGAACAGTAGATATTCTCAGGCTACCCTAATTCCCCCAGAAATCCCAGCTCAGGTCTAGAGGTTGTGTTGGAATTTATTCCTATCAAAAAGAGATTTAATGAACAAAGGAGAAGGATGGGTTGTGTTTTCTGTTGTGATGTGGGGTGTTTGTTTTTAAGAGCACGGCTTCTATTAGGGATGTGCCTTGAGGAACCCCACGTCTGCCATCAAAGGCTGAAATGTGCTTTGCTTGTACCATAAGGACAAATCCAACGGGCTGGATCAAATCTCCAAGTCTCTGTGAGATAGGGCTCCATCAGAAAATAGTCCTTTAATTGTGGGCCAGTGACTGAGCGTGACAGAGACTTGTGGGTTAAAGCCTTGTGAAGGAAGGTGGTTGTGAAAGGTTAGCAAATACACAGGAGGAGGAGTTAATGTTTGGATAGAGGAATAGTCGGGTGGATGAGGAAGGAAAGCATGCAGCCTATTTCTCGTGTAAAATGACTGTAAAAAGATGCCATTTGGGAGTTTTTAAGTCTCTCTGGTAGAGCAAAGAAGAGGCAGTTTGGGTATAACCTGTGATACATTTGTGCACATACTCTGGGTATGATGTACACGTCAGTGCTTGCACTGGTGATAGCAAGGAGCTCTGAAGGGAAAACATGCCTCTTAGGAGCAGAGAACAAAACAAGAAATCCCAGAGGGGATTAACACAGGCTCTGAAACAGATCTATGATATTTAAAGAGCCTTAGAATTCAGTCCACAGATCCATGGAGTCCTGTCTTTGATAGACACAGGTGATTCAGATCTCGTAGTTAACGAGTGTCAGCTGATGAATACGTGGGAGGGTAAATAATGCAAGAAATGCGGGTCCAATCTCTTTTTTTTGTTCACCTTTTTAGTTTGTCAGTAGGTCTGAGAACAAATACAAACGAATGAACAGCAACGAGCGGGTCCGCATCGTCACGGGGTGGCCCTCAGGGCTGGCACTGAGCTCATCCGAAGGGAAGAAGCAGCTGCCTGATAAACTGGAAGGTACAGATCTAAACCAGCCTTTACACACGTGGCACTGGCACAAAGGCCTGCATAAACATCTGCATAACAGTGTGGCTACAAAATATATCACAGGTCTTGCATTTGTGGTCCATCCTGCAAAAGTTCAACAGGATTTGTGACCAAAACTGATTCTGCTAAAAGTGCTTGGGGCACTAAGCTGTCATGGGCAGCTTTAGGACTGAAATGTCCTGTTTGGCTGGCAGTTCTTCCTAGGTGCTTTCTTACCTTTTGCTCCAAAACATTTAACTCAGAGCAAGTCAAGCTAACAAGCAGAAAGTCTCCAAGCAAATGCTGTGTTGAAGAGGTTAAGAAATAATCTCTTGAAAGCAAAAGGCACTTGAATTATTTAGTATTAGGTTGGACATCATAGTGCTGTGAGTATAGTAAAGACAACCCCAGCAAAAGGGGAAGGAGGACCAGTATGACTAATCATGCCGTTTCTGGTTCATGTGTGTCTCCTTTTTTTCTCCAAATATTGATGGCGAGGAACCCAGAGGATAAATATCTTGTTCTTTGCTCAGATTTGGATTCCGAGAGTGAAATCGATAAGAAGCTCAGTCTGATCCCTTATAGCTTGGTGAGGCCCATCCACTGCGAGCGCAGGCGCCCCGTACTGTTCACCCCCACCATGCTTGCCAAGCCCTTGGTGCAGAAGCTTCTCAACTCTGGAGGTGCCCTGGAATTCAACATATGCAAGCCAGGTAATGGGATAAAAGAGGGCCACGACTGTCAACCCTCAGTGTTGGAAATATGAACATATATATGCGTGCACACGTAGGGGAATGCACATGTGAGAGTTGCTTGAGGTACTTCAAGTCACATCAGAGTGATGTGTAGCTGTAAATCCTGCTTTTTGAGACTATCTGGGATATTTGAATGTTTTTGAGACAGCCAGTACACATGGTTATGAGATTCTGTGTCTATAAATATTATCCATGTGTATGCTGTGTGGTTGCTAGGCTGCCCCTCAGAGACTGAAATGCTGTGAGTGCTCTTTCTGTTTGCATACTGTTTGCATACTGCATATCTAGGCAATGTGAAATTTTGATTAATTTGTTTCTAGTATTTGCTATTATGAGGAATATCTTCCCTAGAGCGACTTTAGGTTTCTGTCTCATCCAAGCTGTGAAGATTGTGCATTTGATCTACTGGAAAGACTGATTTTCTTCCATGCTAAGTATTTACTATTAAAGCAGTACGCAGTGCCGTGATGGCTGCAGGGCAAGATTGTATACAACCCAGCATTAAACAGAGCTGACGTTTCATTTTTACACTAATATTGAATACCCACAGCATAGTATGCAGCCTTACAGTCATCCAGACAGAGAAACTGAGAAGTTAAGTATTATAATAAATATCCCCTGTCTTGCAACATAAAACAAAAGCTTTGATGTAGAGCTGCAATTCACAAGGGAGCTGGTATCACACATTGCAACCTAAGCCAAATTTTTCTGAAACTTTAAACACAAATGTTGGAACACTAAATCCTTGTTTTAGGATCCTGTGCTGAAGAGACCTTCTTTTTTTAGCACTTCTCAGCATCCTCCATCCCTGAGCTGTTACTATATAACATTAGGTGCTGGAATTGTATTTACTGTTTTAATTTAATGCCTTCATAGTGTTGTAGTAATTGCCCAAGGACTCATTGGTGCAGGATATAGCTGAGATGCTCAGCTGTGATCAGATTAGGCTTTAATTGAATTCAATGGAAGAAATGAGGCAGCTGTTAAGACAATTCATTGCTCATCTTCCTTCCCTGAACCATCCTTACATCCCATGTGAAGTACTACTGGATAGTTTTCTACGTGTTCTGCTGTTGTAAATTTGATTCTGTCCCCATCCACATCTCTTCCTAGATATTGTAACAAAGGAAGAGTTCTTAAGGAAGCAGAGGATGGAGACTGTCATCTTCAGCAGAGAAAAGAATCTGAACACATACGAATGTATTGTACCTGCCAACATCGAGGCTGTCGCTGCCAAGGTGCTCCCAGTCCTCTGTGTCCCTTCTCTGGGCTCTCTGTGAACCTCTCTGCAATGTCTTGCATAAGAGCCTGACCAATTTATAGTTGCATGTTCTCTCTCCTGCCCTCCTTCAATCTCAGATTTGTATTTATTCCCCCAAACGGCTTTTTATTTGTGCTCTTACTTTTCCTTTCCTTTCCCATCCTCAGCCATATCCTTTTATATTCTCCCTCATTCCCTGTGATGACCCACATAGATGCAGTTAAATATCCTTTCATTTTCTGTGCTCCATCCTTTATTCATTTCCTTTTCATATCATAAGTATATATGAATACACGAGAGAGTGAGAGATACAAGGACCTAGACAAAGGAGAGAGAAGCCTGAAACCCAGACACAGGGGTGTACAGAACAAAGATAACAATGCCCAAGACAGAGATCTGATGTCAAGTAGAGTAGATTTGATGCACAGCATGGAAAAAAAGGAGAATTAAAATAATGGTTTTTTCTCTCACAAGTAGTTGCAGTAGATGTTCTTTCTGAACAGAAAGCAAGTCTGTGTGTTTGTGTCTACATGTAAAAACGGTATTTTATCATACTTTTCATCTTTAGAGCAATCCATTTCCATTTTAAACCTTTTTAGAAAGCTGTTAAGCTCAGCTGCTTTTTGACTGACTAGTTTTAAACCAGTAGGAGGAGCTGGACTTTAAATGTATATTTGATTAAAAGGTTTTAAATCAGTGCGATGGTAAATAGAGAGCTTTCCAAATGACCCCATAAGGGATAGATACCGTTATCTTGAGATTCCACAGCAGTGAATTTCCTTCGTGACACTGTTATGACTTTGTTTTTAGAACAAGCATTGTCTCCTGGAAGCTGGAATAAGCTGCACAAAGGATTTAATCAAAGCCAAGATATACCCTATTGTTCTCTTTATAAGAGTCTCAGAGAAAAACATCAAGAGGTTCAGGTAAGGTATCAAACCTTTTGCATATTTGATGTTCTGTCTTATTCAGCGAATAATTCTTGAGTCCAATAATGTTCTCACTGAGAGAAATAAAGAACCTTATCCCTCTCCATCTGGTACTTCTATGTGCACTATTTCCTCCCATGACTCCTCCCTGAAATCTTACAACCGGAGAAAGCAGGAATTCCCCAAATCTGGCACTCTTTCACTGTCACTGGTGGCAATGAGCATTGTGGGAGGATGAGACCAAAGAAAATGTGGTTTTCTCTGTGCTCAGCACTCCCACAGCATTTCTTAAGGTAATGCAAGCTGGAAGAGGAGAGCTCATAAACACTTGCACTCTCCCTCCACTCAATCCTCTTAAATTGTTTCCCTATAGCAAATATTTCTCCTTGGGGGCAGCATGGAGGTAAGGGGAGGGTAGACCTGGAGTAGCTGCATTCTTCACTGCTTTTATTGCTTGTAAGTAGTTAGGAGAAAATAAATTCTTGATGGGACAGCTGGGACTACAGGATTAACTTGGAATGCAAGACATTTATTTTTGGTCTGCTCATTTGATCCAGGAAACTGCTGCCGAAGCCAGAGACTGAGGATGAGTTTTTACGGATGTGCCGCCTGAAGGAGAAAGAACTGGAAGCACTGCCTTGCCTTTATGCCTCTGTGGAGGCAGAGGCTTGGAGCAGCATTGAGGATCTTATCCGGACAATAAAAGACAGGATCGGGGAAGAGCAGCGGAAAACCATCTGGATAGATGAAGATCAGCTATAAAAAGCCACAAGTAACATGGAGCTCTTTGGTGAGCAAAGGACACATCCAGGTGGAGCAGAGGCTCACAGAATTCTTTGATGAGGTGCCCAGAGCTCACTCCTGTTTCACCCTTGCTGGCTGGGCACTTCCTGCTGGCAGGATGCATGTCTGGAATGGAACTGGAGCTGTGTTGAAGAGCCAATGTCTCAGATGCTGGGATCCAGGCTGTGGGGCAGACCACAGCCACCACCACAATTTCTGATCCACTGGCATTTCTTAAGGGACAGCACCTGTTTAGCACATGAGGACAAAGATCTTGAGAGGGAGCTTGGGGTAATTTATTATGTTCAAAATATGGATCTCTTTTATCTCATTGAAAACTTCTGATGAGACCAAATAAGTGGAATCTGAAAGGGATAAGGCATGGGCATTGGGCTTCAGGATGTGGAATTGAGATGTGCTGCACACCCCTGCGAGGTGAGATTCTGAACAAACCCAGCTGAGGAAGCTGAAGGCTGGTTGGGAGCAGCAGCAACACAACTGCTGATGGCCAGAGCAGCCCTGTTGCCCCATTTCTCCACAGCCATTTTAGTGAAAGGAAAAGAAAATAGCTATTCTTCCTGGCATTAACTAAAATGAAAATTTTCCCTTCCTTTTGAAACCGCAGTTTTATTTAACAGTTTTGCAGGTTTCCTCTGTAGTCCTGGCACTTACAGGAAAACAGACTTCACTGTCCCAGTGGCACATCAGATCTTTCCAGATCTGCCAACATTTCATTTAGTTTATCCCTGCCTCTGCATCATATTCATTTGTACATCTCTCAGTTTTAAACATTTCTTTACTTGTGGAAAATACCACGGTGCATTCTCCGGACAACAGGTTTCTCTGTTTCTTCACTGAAATATTTCTCTACAACATCATTGCCTGCCAACATGCCTGTTCTCAACAGGAGGGACTGTTCTGAGAAGAAGAAAAGGAGCATTTCATAAGCCAGTAATTGCTGTGAACCACTCAGTCCTTGACCTGTGTGCCGTGACTGACAGCGAGGAGACCGGCGAGCACCACGCTGTGCTGTGGCCAAGTGGGATAATGCTTCCACAAGTATGTGTAGGGCTGAGGAGACCATGTCCCATTTTCAAAAGCACTTAAGTCCTCAGAGAGTTTAAGTTCCACTGCTCATGAGTGTGACTTAGACACCTAAATCTCCTTCAGCCTTTGAAATCTTTCCTCTCGACAGTAGACGCTGTACTGAGATTGCCAAATTGATCCAATAAAACTGACCCGTTAATAATGACTCGCGCAATTGCTGATCTGAAATGCAATAAAAATTGACCTACAGATGAAGAGTGGTACATCCCATTGTCCTCAGATCCTTCATTCCTTGCCATATCCCTCCATTTTAAGATGCATTTAATAACAAATTTATTTTTGCCTCTGCGTTCATCCCCAGTCCCCCATCTTGGTGCTGTGGGCTGATTTTTGCAGCAGGCAATAAAAAACCAATCAGAATCTAAACAAAACATCTGGTCTGGTTGCCTTCACTAGATTAGCTGCTCCCTTGTCTTTGCAACAAACTTCTGCTGTGGCTGTCTCTCAGGTAGACAGGGTCAGTTCATGTTGGCTTGTGGGACTGCGCTTTTCTTTTATGCTCTTTTTTCTTTTATGCTCTTCTCTTTCATGCACATCATTTTTTAACTAATGGAATCTTCAAGAAGTAATTTATGTCACTTTACATCTAATTGCTGCTGCTGTGTTTCTCAAGTTATTAATGTTTGAAAGAATGTTCATAGCTAGCACTTCTCAGAGAATAGCTCTTTACCTGCCCAGTGCCATCTGCTTGGACTGTGCAAGCAGAGGGATGCTTCCATGTGCAATCTCCTTACAAAAAGGACAGGCTGCACACACAATTTGCAGCTCCCTCTGGGGCAAAGAATAACAGCCAGTTGGGGTATATATAGAACAAACGGGATGATTCTTCAGAGCTCTGTAGCTCAAGCAGAAATAAGAAAGCATCAGTTGGAAGAACTAAGCCTTCCAGGAGCATTTTGCATTCATTCCTAATGTCCTGATAATGCAACCTTGTGTAACAGCTGCCTGTGGTTTGTTCCTGCCCCTCTTGTGAAAGCTTTTGAGTCCGCAGCTGAGCAATGGGAGGGACTGCAGGAACATTTCTCAGCTGCTTCAGCAAAAAGTTCAGCCAGGTCAGCGTCAGATGCCTCCAGGAGCCACCAGCTGACTGCTCACCGGACAGCGCACGGAGGATGTCCGTGTGCCGCTGGCTGTGCCACAGGGATCGCTACCATCTGCTGGAATGGCTGCAACAGATGGCTGCTGGGGCAGAGGGGATGGACTGTCTCAGAATGCCATGGTTGTTTCTGCAGTGATCTCCTCTCCCCACAGCTTTATGTCTCTTTGCATGGACAAAGCTGCAGATGTGAGTTGTCCCACTTCACTTTTGGCGCAGGAAAGGCATATGCCAAACTCTGGAGGAGGTTCCTTTTGCAGTGAGCAGAGATACACCTCCAAAGAGTTGTTTGTCTGACTTACTGGAGATGGCTATCTGAGGGTGAGATGAATTGCCCTCTGAACTGTCTGGGGTTTTCACAGACTACAGCGAGAAATGAGAGAATTAGCCTGGCCTTTAGCATTTACCTTTTTGATCTGTAATTTAGGACAGCTAAACCACCTTATGGGAAAAGTGGAAGTAGAGATTGAGGCAGAGAACAAGACACCTAATTATTTCTGTGAAACAAGAGAGGAATGGATACATGGAACAGACTTTTCTTCTTATATCTGAGTGCATCTGTAAATTCCCAGCTCTGCAGACACTATAGAGCGTTGTGCTTGTCTGCTCATGTGATGCAAAACAACCAGACCCTGTCCAGTGCATCTCATGGCACAGCTGTGTGCTGTAGCCTGCACAACCCTCCTGTCTCTGTGACTCGGTGGAGAAGGACTGAAAACTCTGTTCCCTCTTGACTCCTGGGTGTGAACTCCAAGAGCAGATCTGTAGCTGGAGTGGAGCTGCAGAACAGCCACAGAGCAAAAGGGGCCACTGTCATTTACACTGGCTGGGAGATGCTTCTGCTGTGGAGCCAAGAGCTGTCCCTCTCAACGGGAGGAAATTAACCCCTGCACCTTTTGAAATACATTCAGATCTTGAAAGGAGGCCATGATTTTCCCTGAATGTCAGAATGCTGGAATCAGTGTGGATTTCAAGTCCTGAACCAGCAGATTTGAAGTGCAGGCTTGGAATTTGGGCTGTAGATTGTTGTGGTATTTTCCATTCTGCTAAATCTCCCTTGTGAGGTATCACCTTTGGCCACATCCCTCCTCACATGCACACCCCATTTACACAAACCTGGGCTCAGCACATGCACAAAAGCCCACCAGGCATAGCCAGCTTCAGTAGGGGTTTTGTGGTTGAAAAACGGGGAACAACAATTAAGGAAACAAAGTGGGAATTGGAAATGTTGTGAATGTCCCCTGTAAATAGTGTCACAATGGAATCTCAAGCAGATTCTCCACCTGATCTCATCAAAGTGTTAGAATGGGACAAGTTTGATGTTGATTTATTCTTTGGTTGTTTCTGTATTTTAGACAGCACTTCATATGAGATTTGGGGTCAATAACTGAATTTGCGGGTACCACCAAAATTCAGATTAATTCTCTAAATCAGTCTGAAGAGGGAGATTCAAGTGCAGACTTGAGTTGGAATTGGAGGCCGTGCTTGGACACCAGAGCTCAGGCCCAGCTGCTGTGTGTGGAACCCAGCTGTGTATCCCTACCTAAGGTAAGCAACACTCACAGCACAACCCATTTTGAAATCACTCGTGGTTTTTAATTGGTGTCTGGGAACATTTCGCAGCAATTTGTATTTTAAGTTAGAAAGGGGGTAACAGGAAGCCGGGAAATTGCCCTATGTTTGGTCTGCTGCTTCTGCTGTAAAAGGTGTAAAACATAGAATAATAATTGCCTTTCAAAATGGATTATTTGAAAACTACTTCTTCTTGCCTTTAAGAGCTCACAAGAGCTTGTTGGCAAATTTTTCACATGCAGATTGTTCTTCTGAAAACGTCATTGAAAAATTGCCCACTAGAAAATGCAATTGGAAATTTTTTCAATTGTCCTGTTAGAAAATATGTTTTCATCTAAATCAAATGGCTATGGAAATTCTTCAATTCTAACATTTCATTTTTAAAAAGTTTAAAGTATTCCAATAATAGTGCAGCAGTAATTTTCAATATTTCACATGCTTTCAATCTTTTGAGTTTGAAAACATTTTTGAGTTAATTTTTAATTTTTATAGTTGAAATATTTTTAAAAGTCTACATTTAAACATTTGATTCGATTGAAACACTTGTATTTGATGTTTTCACACTACAAAATAATGGAAGTAATGGCTTACAGCTCTCACATGTGGTATAATGTCTGTGATCACGAGAGAAAAATCAAACTCAGTCTGGCTTTGCGTTTTGTTTAACTCTGCTGCTAAAATGATGTATTGTATAAGTCAGTATCATGCAGTTCAGCACATTGGGGAATTGTTGCAGGTAAAAATTTCATGCAAACTTTATTACACAGAATTGGATATTCCTTTGAATCAGAATTCTGGCTGGAGGCAAAGCTGTCAATCGGTCCGGCTGCAGCACAGACAGCTCTGGCAGCACAATTTGCAGGGGGGTAGGAACACACACAAAGCAGACTTGTGCCTACAAACTTGAAGTGGAGATAGATGCCAAAGCTGGAAAAATGCCTGTAAACCTGTTAGAGGTTTCTGTATCCTTTGTGCCAAGCTATTTTCATGGCCCAGGGTTGGAGAGCTCAGTACAAGGCTGAAGTTGGGCACTGCTGAGCCCTGGAGCTGCTCATGGCTTCTTCAGCTCTGCCTGGCCTGGGCTGTCTGAGCAGCAGTTGTTAAACTGTTCCCTGGAGACTGGAAAAGCAAGACACAGGAGTTTTGGGCTTCTGGGAGAGCAGCATTCTCGGATTTTGCAGTTATTTGTATTGTGTATTCCAAGTCATTCAGCCTTAATCAGCTTAGACCGTGAAAATGTGTTCCCCTTTGGTGCAGTTTCCATCTCCCTTGCTCTCGTTCAGCTCTGAGAATTGAACAGCACCTCACAAAGAGACACACGGTATCAAACAGGAGATTGTGATTCACTGCTTGTGAGTCACTTTGTCTCTCCCCTTTCTCCTGCTTGCTCTGCACCCTGTGTACCACAAGGGCTGATTCGGGGTGTGCAGCCCTGAGGTCCCTCACCAGAGCGCCACAATATTCAGGAATGGGTGTTAGCTGAAACCTTTAATTCCAGAAAAACCTTATGCTTTTCCAGACTCCTCTGTAGAACAAAAAGGAGGCTCTCCCATGGATCCAAGGCCATGTGCCTTTTGGCTTTGGAGACCAAATCCAGTGTGAATTTTGGTTCAGGCACAGTGAATAGGGGCTCTTGAGTGCTGTCAGCTTGGGTGGCAGTACAGTCATAGCCTGGGACACGCCCTGGCACAGAAAGAGTTACAGTGATCCTGCCGTGCCAGTCCTGCCCACACAGAACCTGCAGCAACTGGAGTGACCATTCTGCCCAGCACTTTCCTGGGAAGAACACCTAATTTAGCCAAGGCAGTGCTGAAAGACTGTGGCATGAGATTTCCTCCACATCTTTCAGTCACTGCAGAACTCTGCCATGCTCCCAGGCATCACTTTTGATATCTCTGTAAAACTCTGCCTGACCCTCAGGGACAATCCCAGACCCAAACACTGAGGAATCTGTTCTCACAGACTTTTCATTGATTCCTGGTAAATGTTGAGGCTGCAGAAGCAAACAGAAGGCCTGGCATCCCTGCAGATTTCCCCTCTAGAACGAAGGCTTCTTTAAGAAGGAGGTGCTGTCACTGGCTTTGCACTGATGGAGCAGGTGACAGAGCTGAGGGCACTCGTCCACACGGGCCAGTGGCACAGCCTGGCTCCCCCT
The DNA here is from genome assembly GCA_013397815.1 of Aleadryas rufinucha. NCBI lineage: Eukaryota > Metazoa > Chordata > Aves > Passeriformes > Aleadryas > Aleadryas rufinucha. The sequence continues at coordinate 673,003 of VZTH01010933.1, forward strand.
GGGCTGCACTGCTCCGCTCTCAGGACTCTGAGCGAGGGGGTGATGCCACCTGGCAGCTGGATCAAGGGTTTGAGTGGGGCTTGCCATAAGTGGTGAGATTTCTAGTTTGATTTGAGAAACCTACCAGTAAGCCAAGTTAGAACAACAGGAAGCTCATCCACCCTCCCTCCCCCACCTCCCTTTTTCTGTTCCTCTGCTGCAGAAACTGTCTGATGTTCAGATCAGAGGCTCTCCGGGGTTAAATGCACCATTAGTCACTGGAAAAAAGGGAAAAAAGGACCTTTTAAAAGCAGATGGTAGATGATAGAGAACCTGTTTGAGAGTAACTATCTACAACAGCATGTCTGCTTCATCAGATATTAGCATCAAAAGCTGTCTGACAATTTAGCAACAAACAGCAATATTGATTTTCTTCCAAAGTGCAGATGCAGAAAGACAAAGATGGAGAGATGGCTCTTTCAGAGGATCCCCATTATGCCTGGGTAAAGACAAGGCAGGAAAAGACCTGCAGCCCCCAGTACCATCAGCAGGGCAGGAGCAGCCTGTGGGTGAGAGGCTCTAGAGGGAAAAAAGGGAGAGATCCACTGCAGCCTTGTCAGGAGCCTGTGCAGAATGGAGGGGCACCGTCCCAGGGATGAGGAACAGGGACTGGGGCCAGGACCAGGCTGCTCCCACCAAGGTGGCACTGAAGTAGAGCAAAGTAGTGGAGCTGGCATGGAATGTGGAAGAGACATGGCGTGTAGCTTGCTTCCCTTGCTGTTTTCAGAGGATATGGGAATTAATTGCTGCAAAGCAATCTGAGCAGTAATAGCTACCACCCCACCTGTCTTTCCCTCAGATACAGCAGCCATCCTGACTTTTCAGGGTGCTGCTAAAATAACCATTTTAACACTTTAGCATCTGGAAAAATTCCACTTTAGACCTAAGATTTCTCCTTTATCCCCTGTCCCATTAATTTCTTTTTCCCACATTGGTAGAAAAGCCTTCTCGTGGTCAAGTTGGCTCTTGGAACCATTCCTTGATGACAAGTGTTGGGTATATCCAGTTCTTTGGACAACAGCTCCCTACTTCTGATTTAAATTCCCTGCAACCAGTGGTCTCACATCAATTATGTACACTGCTCCTCGTCTCTGTGTCTGAAATGTCAGTGAATCTGATAATTTTTGCTCACAGAGGTGGGGAACTAACAAGGATCTCTGGCACAGCCTGCAGTGATTGCATCTACCAAGGCTTAGCAAAACAGCAAGGAGACAGAAACAGGCACTGACACTTGCTGAAGTTCAACCCCCTGCTCAAACAGCAGCAGTCAGAGTAACTCCTAACAGAGTGCTTAGGAAGGCACCAGGGCACATCAGGACACTGCTCAGGAAGGGCTGCACAAGGCAATCTCCAACCATGGTCATGGGAACATTTGGAAAGCACAGGAAAGAAATAAACACGGTAAGAAATAAAGAATAACTCATAATTAAACTGATTTACTCCTGGCAGAAACAGAAACAATTCCATTAGCTTTCAGTTCCATCTAAATATGCACCAGAAAGAAACTAAGCTGGATATCGACTCTGACCTAGTTGGAGTTCTTTATACTAACGTTACTGTATTGTTAAAATACTGTTTTAAGAGCCAATTTTGGGCTGTTGCCTTCATTCTTGCACCCTAGAGAAAGCCAGTGGGGTAAACTTCTATTAAATGAGTGTGAAAAATTGATGCCTGGTTCTAAGTGCACGTTTATAAATACAGCATCAAATCCAGTGGCTTCCAACAGCTCCTCTCCCAAAGAGCTCTGCCCTCTGAGCCTGCCCTGTGGTAGCTGTGGTGTCTCTGACCCAGCCTCCTGGACCAGCCCAGCACCTTCCAAGCACCACCTTATGCTGGGAAGATTCAGCTTTGTCATTGTAGCCTGTCTGCAGCATTTGCTTCCCCATATCCTGGTGCTGAGGTGATTTGCTCATTATCAGATTGCTGTTTATTAATCAAAGCGGTAACAATGGGACGGAGGAGCTGGAATACAGCACAGACAGTGCTTCATTTGTTCCAATTGATTTTCCTATCACATTTTATTACTACTATTTACTTTGTATGCCTCGGGAAGATTGAACTGCACTGTGCAGTAGGGGTAGGGATTTGAATTTCTCTTCTCTTTAGCTCTATTTCTGTGGTGATAGTCAGAACAGTGGGTTCTTCCAGCAACTAAGCCATGACCTTCTCTGCTATAAAACAGCATATGGAGATTTTGTGATAATGAGACTCCACCAGTGTGTGAAGTCCTGCAGGTGGAGTCCTAGGGAAATCCATGAGAATCACGGATACCGAGCACAAATTATCTCTCCAAGATGACACCTTACAAATGCTCAGCACTGGCCAGAACCACTGCTGGAGCTGAAGCAGCTGGGAGGTACAGACTTACAGAACAGGCACCTGTGCCTGGGATGAGCAGGTTGTACCAGGGGGAGGTTTTGTCCTGAAGTAAAATTAATGGAGCTGATGGTGATGATGGGTTTTTTTCCTGCTCCTTCCTATCTCTTCTCTAATGTCTTAGGTCACTGTTCACGAGCTGGATCCTGCAGTCTCCAGCCAGCACATCTAAGCCATGAGGGCAGAGCAGATGATTCCTGTCAGGAGGTCTGTGGTGCTTTATGGAAGCTGACGTGTGGGTCAGCAGGAAGACACAGGGTGGCACACGCTGTAAGATCGCATTAATCGTCCCCTTGCCAGTAACAAGGCTCACTGAGAACCAAAAGCAACTTAAAAACTGACTGAAAAACTATCAAGATCTGTGGTGAAGCTCCTATTTTCAGCACAGCAGGGATTTCACTCTAGAGATTTATAAGTGTTTGAACTATATTTACTCTGAAATCGCCCCATTCAGTGAGTACAACAGGAAACTCATGGTTGGCTGCAACTGTAGGTGTCAGATGCAGTTGCGTGGGGAGGTGATGAGAATATATGTTTAACAAAGGCTTTGTTTTCTAGACTAATTTTAGAATTAGCCTAGTTGAGGAGTGAGGAGGCAGCTCTCAGGTGGTAGCACGTGTCATTAATAAGGTTCAAAACACAAACCACAGACAGTCAGCTGAGCTGGAAGTTTCCGTGGGCTCTTCACTGTTACTGGAAATGTGAGAGTCCTTCAGACAGGAATTTCTTTCTTATCACATGTTTTATCTTGCTGAGATGCTGTTTTGTAACTCAGAGTGGGTGAGTGTGTGCATGTGCAAACACTCACCTGTGTCACCACCCAGCAGAATGACTCCACACAGACGTGTGCAACTTCATCCTTTTGGGAACGTGGCACTGGGGAGAATTGCTCCTTTTTTTTTTTCTTTTTTTTTCCCAGCAGAACTGCTTCTTTTGTTCCACCAGCAGAAGCTTTGGGGTTTTAGAGCTGAGTTGTATGCCCTGGGCCCCCTCTGAAGTACATCCATGCACTTGTCACTGGGCCAACAGCACCTGAGTGACTTGGACCTTGCCTGATGGCTCCCCATCCTCCTGCTGTCAACGACCTTGAGCTGCACCAAATAATCATTTTCTCCCTGGCTGGATTTTTTTTTTCAGCAGCAGTGGGGGTAATTGAATGATTGTAAAATAGGCCACTAGGCCAGTAGGGGTTAAGTGAAAACGAAAATAATGCCACTGACGGAAACATTTTTTTGGTCACACTTAAGGTCACAGTGAGATAAAGGGTCAGGAAATATCAGCCTGAGAATTTAACATCACAAATGGCTTCTGCAGGCACAGCCTGAGAGCGAGGGGAGAGGGCGAGGAAGGAGGGAGGGGAATGCACAGACACTGGTGGTGGATTTAAGCAGGACTGAGTTCAGACACCTGGAGCAGACTCACTTGAGCAGTATTGATCAGGGTGGAAATATTAAGCATCTCTGTTAATCTGGCACTGTTTCATTCGTGCTGCATTATTATTGTTATTAGAACCTGTGATTTACCGTGTCCAGCCTGGATCAAATTCAGCAGCTGTATTTCTCCAGATTATTTTTCACTCTTCCTTACTGAAGTGCGGTCTGGCAGCAGAAGTTTTACAGCTCTTTGAAGGAATGAGGTCTCCCTCCAGTGGTGGCAGGAAACAGCTTCAGCTCCCAACATCGATGAGGGCATGTGAGGCTGGGTAAACGAGTGTGCACCACAATACACTTCGATGGGAAATGATTTTTTGAAGAATTTTTGAAGACCCTTCACTATTAGCCACCCCTTCTTATAACATTTCTCCCATTAGAACCCCCCCTGTATCTTTGAAAATCTCCTCTTGTTCAGCAAATCTCCTTTTAATACTACCCCTTTTAACAAAATAGTTTAATATATGCAAATAGCACTGAATTCCCACTCAATTTGCATGTTTTACTGTTTGAGTAGTAATAGTTTCTATTGCTGATAGTCAAGTTGCACATAAAATACTGGGTTGGATCCCATCACCCCATGGCATGAGGTAATACAGTGCTTTAGACATTTTGCAGAAAAAATCCCTTTGGATTAAGCTGTTTTCAGTTCAGAAGAGACATGTCCGAGCCCTGGTCACCTTGTAACAGAAAGCCATATGACACAAGTGCACTGGGGTGAAGAGGTATTGATTTACCTTCTGTAAAATAAATGTAAAGTCAAAAGTCTGAGCATTTTTCAGCACCTCTCCATACTCTGCCTGATTGGTGTGACCCTGGCTGCAAGCCCCAAGTCTCAGACCTTCTACAACACATCCCATACCTTCCTAATCATTCTCGAATTGGAGATTCATATTTTGAGATGAAAAACTTGTGTGGTCTGCGTTGTGAGCCACAAGTGCTCCCTTATTCATCCATTTTGTGTTCCTCCACTCAAGCTCTCTGTTTTTCCTCTCTCTCTCCTCACATTTCCATATCTGAGACAAACTTCATAAACCACTTTTCTTAACCTCCCTAGGCCTTACTGTAGCACCAGCAGAAAAGGTGCAATATTAAAAAGGGTATTAAAATAGCAGAGTGATACCTCCAGAGTGATGGGAAGCAGCGAGAAACAGAATTCTATTGAAACCAGTATTTAATGTTAATTATGCTTTTCCTTCTCGTAGTGAACCACTCGGTGCTGAAATTGGAAGACTTGCTCAGAAAGGGTTCCATGGGATTATTTGATTAGACTATGTCAGTGGTGCTTGTGGTTACCCTTCTCCTGATTTCATGCCAAAACAATGGACAGTGATGGCTTGAGAATCAGCTAAGGAGTTCCCCTTCTTCTGAGCATCACAAATGGTTTAGAGAAAACATATCTGAGCATTTTCTTTCTGAAGTCTTTCATCATCAGAACTGTGATACAGAATAGATTTCTTCAGTCCTCACTGTACCACAACTGTTTCTTTAAATATGAATTTATTTTTGAAGATAAAATTTTATCTTCTCTCTTCCAGGAGAATGCATTGTCCATCCATATATTTTGGGTTTCTGTTTTTTACTTTCGCCCTGACACCCCCAAATATTCAGTGTATGTTTCTTCCTTCTCCTAGCCAAGGTTATAAATTAAAATTCAATTTCATTAAAGTTATAAGTAATCACTCTCTGGCTCTCATTAGCAATGATTCGGTGCAGGGGGATCCCGGCTGCTCCCACAACTGTAATTCAATTGGACTCACCAGCTCTTGTTCACAAATCGCTTGAGCTGCACTTTCTTCCCAAATTTATGGCATCAGCACTGTCCAGAGGTTGAATTACAGCTGCAGGTTTGATCAGGGACTGCATTATTCTGCATCTAATCCCTGCATTCTGACAGCAGTGGGGGGAGCACTGTTGTTTTACAGGAACTCTGCATTGTTCCTCTGCTTTATGTCAGGGGCTGAATTGCCTTTGGAATCAGGGAACTGTCAGCCCAAAGCTACAAGCAAACATCCAGCTCCAGATGACACAGTGTATAAATAACAAACATGGAGACACTCAAAAGCCAGCACTCCTTCTTCTGCACTCTCCTAAATTACCGGCATGGTGATTGACCACAGCCTGTGCTCCTGCATCAGCGGATGCAATCTGAATATATTGATGCTTTCTGAATATATTGTTGGAATGTGACTCCCAGCTTTTACCCAAAATGAGGAATGTTGATACTCACTGGTGGCACAAAGTCACTTCCACACTGATTAAATATTTCAGCCAGCAGCCATGTTCATGCATTCATTCACATCCAAGCCTTTCCTCTTGAGCAGTGACCTGCAGCCTACAGCATTCGTGGCAAGAAGGGCTCTGGAATGGCATGGAGCAGGCCCTGTGCCATTTTCCACAGAGGTGTGTGTCACCCCTAAGCCGACAGCCAGGACTTTGCCTCCTGCAAGGCAACATGCCCCAAACCCACTGGTAGCCAGGGTCTAATCCCAGAGGGATACAGAAGCCTTTACCCCTCCTAGAAACGCTGTCCTTCAGCTGACAGAAAGGGACTGGCAGGCTGAGTTTGGAACTGATCCTCGTTAGGAGCAGAGGAACATGCCCCAGGCACATCTAACCTCGGATCAGGCCGGGGGGAAAAGGTGCATTGCCTTTGGAAGCTTCTCCTGCTTTAGCATACCCGTATCCATGTGCTCCAACAACACAGAGCAGAGCCACAGCCAGCGGGTAGCAGTATCTACCACTCATTTAATTGACCTTTACTGTTAAATCATTAATGGAAATCACTGAACACAGGGCAATGAGGTGGTTTCACCACTGTTCTGTTGCTTGTGGCTTCTGCTAATTTTCTGGTGTAGTTTTGCTTGTTCTAATAACAGAATCTGTCATCTTCTAGTTTTGCACAAATCCTGGGAGGCAAATTAGAAGAGATGTGGAGCAAATTCCTGTTGACTTTAACGAGGGTTGTGGTTTTTAAAAACTGCGTTCAGAAGAAAACGAAGGTTCTTTTATTTCTTTATGCAACCTTGCCTTTTTTCTACGCTTTGTGGTTGGAAAGACTCTGACATGAGACAGGCTATGGGAAATGTCTGCTTTCATATAACAACTCAGAGCAGCAGCATTTGGCTGCTGGACTGCACCTTTCAGAGAGCTGTCGGCATCACCTGTTGTGTCAGTCCCCTGACAGGGGACTGCAGATCCCTGGGCAGGATTCTCAGGCAGCCTCCCAGGTGGGTTCCAACATGTTTTCAGTGTATTTTAGTTCCTGGGTTTGTCCATTTTTTATTCCTTTTCAAACTGAAATATATTTTTTCCATTCCTAATTAACTCCCTGCCACCCTACTTGTGGTAAAACCTGATTTATTTCTCCTTCTCTGCACTGAGCGGACAGGATACTTAATCTCCTCTGGGTGGACGCTGAAACACTGTCTGAATAAAATGCTGATCACTCATCTGGTTAGCTCCTGCCAGCTCTTCTCTGCATTCCTGCCACCTGGGTTTTGCATCATTTGCTATCGTTTCTTTAAGTGACAGAGCCTGTTCCTTCTCCATTTTTGGTAGAGCAATAATTCCTAAATTAGCTGGTCATCACATTTAGGTGTGCTGTGAGCGTTTATCTTTCATATTATCTGTAAGACCATGAATATTCACAGGCTAAAAAGGATTGTTTGGATAAACATTTAGAAAGGGTATCAAACCAATGTCTATAATTTACTGCATTTTCTGTTCTTTTGGGACATTTTTTTGTGGATAGGGAGAAGCTTTTTAGATCAATGTCCATTTGGTAGCTGCAGAGGAATAAAGAAGGCTTGAGATCCTTCATTCAGGGAGCAATGAATAAATATGTTGTAGAAACAAACAAATATTAGCATTTTGAAAGGCTCTGTGTTTGACACGCATCTGCAGAGTAAAATATGAATTTCAGATATATGTGCATGCATGCATCCATGTTTGCAGGGGCAAACTCTTTCAGATGGCAAACACTCACTGTAAGTGCCAACAACATTTTTTGCACATCTTGAAAATATTTGTGTGAAAATGGAAAGAGGGAAGATTGCCCATCTGCAGTGTGAGTGGGGAATGCTGTGGGCAGGGTGCTCAGTGAGGGGAGCCAGGTGAGGGAGATGAGGAATCAAGGCTTCTCTTCTCCCTGCTGAAGCCTTGAGAGGCCCATTCAGTGACATGTCCAATGACACTTCTCAGATCCATCCGTTCTGCCTCACCTCTGGAACCAAGCCAGGCTGAGGAACTCCACCGTGGATTCAGCCAAGGGACTCGGAGCCTGGCCCGCCAGCCCGTCAGTGATCTCAGGCAAGTACTGGGAACTCTGCTCCATTTATTCATCCTCAAGTGGAGGTGTTAAGAAATATGAGGCTGGTAAGTGGGTGACAGGCATCTGCAAGTGTCACCTCAGCAACTCAGGTTCACAGAGTCTTGGAGCGGGATTGCAAAAATTGCATCGTTTGTAACCTTTTCAGCACCAGCCTTTTTAAAAACAAACTGTAACCAGCAGCTTTCCTTCGGACATGAAGAGAATAACTAAAGAGAACATCTGTTTTCCCTTTAGATGTGGAACTGCAATAGCAAGCCATGCATAAATTTTATTAAGGCTTGCTAATTTCCGACGAGTTTGGGGAGATACATGTTACCCGTGGAGATACTTGGCTCTGCACCACCAGATGAAAAGTCATTTTAAAAACAATGCAGAAAAAAATGGACATAGCTTGGCAGCAAATGTGTGAGGTTCTGCTCCTGGGGCTTTGGCTTTGTTTGTGCAATTTATAGATTTGTGCCCTTTTTTTTCCCTCTTAATGTCACTCATCTTGCTTTCCGATGACTTTTTATGACATGGATGACTAAACAAAATGCAACTAAATTGACAAAGCTACTTATTGCTGGAGCCTTTTGTACTCAAAATCAGAGGTCCAAATGCTTTCAAGACTTAGGTCTGCTTTTAAGTTGTTTCTGCAGTGCCAGGTTTTTCTGTACACCGAGAACACTTGAGCCAGCACTAGGCTGTTCTGTCCCTTTTGCTGCAGGAATGTGGCCCCAGATTTAGAACTCAGAACTTGAGACAGCCCCAGTCAGGTCCCACAGCCCCAGGGCCTGTGCCCTCTGAGGAAACACCTTGGAGCAGAACCTCAATTTCTGATCTTTCTTCACTCTCAGAACCAAGGTTCATCATCCTGGGGTGTAATCACAGTAACTTCACAGAGTCCCAGGATGGTTTGGGTTGGAAAGGACCTTAAAGACCATCAGGTTCCAACCCCCTGCCATGGGCAGGGACACCTTCCACTATCCCAGGTTCCTCCAAGCCCTGTCCAGCCTGGCCTTGGACAATTCCAGGGATCCAGGGGCAGCCACAGCTTCTCTGGGCACCCTGCCCCAGGGCCTCACAGGAAAGGATTTTTTCCTAATATCCAATCTTCACTGAGAACTGCAGAATGCTTGGCAGGACATGACTGGAATTACACAGATCGTGCCTCGTTGCATGAAATAAGTAGGAAAGTCACAGGCTAGGTTCAAAATATGCTTGTCTTCTCTCAATAATTAATTGTTTGTGGATTAATATGAGGTTTTATGTTTTGAAAGTAAACTAATCCACTCGCTGGCTGGTGTGTAATGAAGGAGAACAGGCTGCTGTCAAGAACTCTGAAAATAGTGAAAATTAACTCCACAAAGTGTCACGACTCAGATATTTTATGTATATGAGTAATGTGTCTTCTGTGGGACAGAAGATGAAAATACCACATGGAAAAGAAAAAATAGTGGCTGCCAATTTAATAAGAGAAGGAGGAGTAATTGCTTTGACATAATTTGGCATTTTTACTGCTTGGTGGCAGCTGGGCTGGGCCACTGCAAGAGAATCCGCTGCAAGAGAACTCACAAACTGTATGAACCAAAGGCTCTGCAACCTCTGGACTCACAGAGCTATCAAAGGGGAAAGAAAATATAATTAAAAATCAGGATACACTGAAATCATAGAATCCCTCCCCAGGTTGGAAGGGACCTCAAGGATCATCTGGTCCAACCTTTCTTGGCAAAAGACTGGCCTAGACAAGATGTCCCAGCACCCTGTCCAGCTGAACCTTGAAAGTGTCCAGAGTTGGGGAACCCACCAATTCTCTGAGAACATTATTCTGATGATAGGTTGATCTCATTATGAAAAATTTTCCTCTTGTGTCCAATCAGAATCTCCCCAGCAATAACCTGTACCCATTCCCCCTGTCTTTTCCATGTGAATCCTGGTGAAAAGGGAGTCTCCGTCTTCTTTGTAGCCACTCTTTAAATACTGGAACATGGTGATGAGTTCTCCCCTCAACCTTCTCTCAAGGCCGAACAAATCCAGCTCTCTCAGCCCTCCCAGTGGCATTAAAAGGGACAAGGCCAATACTGAGATACAAATTCACTGGTAAGTGGATTTTTTCTTGAGAGGTACCAAACTACTTCAGTTTTCTTTGGCTTCAGGAGTTTTAAGACTGCAAGCACTTAAAAAAATTGGGATCTCTCAGAAAGAGGATAGAGTAGGGATCATAAAGTCTTGCAGATAACAACCAGCCAAGGTTCAATACCTACAGCAAAAAAATAATACTTTAGTACCAGAAGGTTCCCATATACTTAATGATGTTGCTAGAAAATGGTTGATCTGTTTGAACTGCTCTTGTTCATTCCTCTGCAGGAGAATGTTATTCCCTTTGCCTCTCAACACTTTTTCATTCTGCCATGGGGAGTGTGCAGAGAGAAGGCCATTGAAAAAGCCATATAAAACCTCGAGAATGCAATAAGCAGAACATGGCACTTTTAACACGACAAAACTACCAGCTTAGGTAAGGCTTGAAGTGCACATAAACTCCAGCACCTCCTCAGGCAAAGAGAGTCACAGTCTCAACAGAGAAGCAGCAAAAGGAGTTTAGATCATAAATGCTCTTCAGTTCTACAAGCTTTGCTGCCTGAATGCACAATGAGCAATTCAAGGGCCCAGACATCTTCAAATCACCCAGGCTAAGCCAGGAGTGCACCTGCCCTGTGGTGGCAACAGCTCAATATTCTGACTCAGTTTGCTCACCCAGCACAAGGAGGGTGATTTATCACTGTGGGTGATTCCATCACTGCACACCTTTCCCTGCTGTCCTGTTAAGATCTCCAGTTTCTTGCCCAAACTCTGGAGTTCTGATTGCATTTGCAGTAGCTCTGGTATTGCTGTAAGGGGTTACTACTGCAGTGGGGGCAAATCCTCCTCGTGGTCTATTTGCTTCCCAGTTCCACTGAGCAAAATGTTTTTCCTGGCAGTGGTGGTGTCTGGTGGTGCTCAGGGAAAGAGCAGCCATGTCCCAGGTATGGGCAAACAGGTTTTAATACAGGGTCCATCAGCTGCACCCTCAGCTCGAGAGGCAGCAGCTCCTTCCCACTGGGCCTCCTCCTGTCACTCCCATCTGCAGTCAGGTCTTCATGCACAAGCAGCCCACTGCCTTCTCCAGCTGCCAGACACCTTTCCAGCTTTAATCTGCAGCTCTCCTCAGGGCCAGAGCCCCAGAAGTTGATTCCCCAGCCTTTCCCCCAAGAGCTCCCCATCTTTCTGCTCATGATTCAGTTGCTTCGTAGCCAAGGAGGGAAATGGAAATAGTGTTGCCCTCAATGGTCCTTTCTTTGTATCCTCCAGTTCACTGTTCTCTTCCATATTTTAGTCTTTTCCCTCTCTCCATGGGAGATGAAAGAAGGAGGAATAGAAACAGCTGCACAATCAGCAGAAAGAGAACGGGAGTTATAGGAAGAAACAGAGATAGAGAAGAAGAAAACANGTGGACCTTTTCCTCCTGACAATTAGATGGGAACTGTTGAAAGCTGCTTTCATGGATGAATGCATGGAGAACTAAGGATGTCTGGCAACTGATTTATTTGATTAGTTTATTGTATCCCACAATTTCCCTCTCCCAGATGAAGCAGGTCTGTCGCTGGAGCTGGACTTCATAGTCACTGAATTCTCTGCCCAAACCCCTCAGCACCTCAGAAGCCAGAAGAGGACCTCAAATAGGGCACACACAAAGCAGTGGGGCAGGAGAAACCGAGCTAATCAGAAAATGCCAATCTGGGCACTCCACAGTTCCACAGGGCCTGATTTCCAGGCAGTTTAACATCTGTGGATTCCAGCGGAGCCCTGAGTGCTCAGCTGTTGCGATAATCAGAGAACAGGGGGGTTCGGGGTTGGGCTGTTTGTCTCCATCCCACCGGTGTGACTGGGTTCTGGTAGGGCAATCATGACACCCAGTGGGAAACTCCTGAACTACAGCAGCATTTTATGGGTGGAATGAGCTGCTCCTGAGTCTCAAACTACAACTGAAGGGTAAGACCATGGAAGGGAAACTGTTCAAGAAAGCTTCTGTAGGGAATGGCTCAGGACTCTTTACATGGCTCCTCAGACAAGGAGTCTTGTGCTGGTCTCCTGAAATCTCCAACACCTAAATGTGTTTTGCAATGTCTTTGAAAAACACTTGCTCTTTGGAAAAGAGTTTACAATAGCATCTCAGTGGGATTGATCCTCACACAGGATTCTCACTTCCATGAAAGGATTTCTTCAATTGTTTTTCTTTTAAATCAGTGACTCCCTGACTTTTTGAGATGTCCCAATGCCTCCAAGGAGGCTGGGGAGGAACCTTTGACAAGGGCTTGTGGTGACAGGATAAGGGGAATCGCCTTAAGCTGAAGAGAGGTAGAGTTAAATTGGATATGGGGAAGAAATTCTTCCCTGTGAGGGTGGAGAGGCCCTGGCACAGGTTGCCCAGAGAAGCTGTGGCTGCCCCATCCCTGGAAGTGTCCAAGGCCAGGCTGGACAAGACTTGGAGCAACCTGGGACAGTGGAAGGAGTCCCTGCCCAAGGCTGGGGGTGGAATTAGACAATCTTTAAGGTCCTTTCCAACTCAAACCGTTCTGTGATTCTCAGCATCCTTAATATTCTGTGAAATCCCAGCCATTCCAGTATTTTCCCTCAGCTCTCTATACTTGTGTCACTTGCTCCAGTGTTTGGAACAGGCCTGGGGAGGATAAATTATTACAACTTAAACTGGAATAGATGTTTATGGCATAAATAATTGGACGTACAGAGAAAAGTAATGCAGAAAGGACAAATAATCTCATAGAACTGAGGACATGTGCCTGTCTTTTATGATTTCATTCTGCAGCCAGAAGGTCTGGGATCGCAGCCACTGCTCGGTGATCACACACCAGCTGCTTTCCAAAATGGTTTTTTCCCTCCAGTACCTAATCACGAGACCGGGGGGGATTTTCTTTCAAATGTGTACTTTGATACTTTAATCCCCACCTCGCCACCAGCCCAGCACTGGATTGCTGCAGCGTGTTTGCAAAGAATCACACCCGACGTGAGTCAAGCACTGAAGTGTCCCACAGGAGCAGGCTCACGCTGGGTGTTGGATTTTGGATGTCCGAGAGGCTGGAGCCACTCGGGGTCAGCTCCCAGGGGCAGCCGGCTCTGTGGAGACAAATCCCTGCGCAGTTCAATCTGGCTGAGTAAGGATCTACGGATGCTGCAGTGCCATGGACATGTGCTCCCCGATGACGTCAGCGATGACGTTTCTCTACGTCACTGCACGACCGGGCTGCTGGGTCATTGTGGTGGGAACGAACCCCGCTGGGTTCTCCCCACTCGCCACAAACACCGCCCCGGTACCGCCGGCTCGGGACCCCGAAGGGCCCGCCCGGGCCCCGCCGCGGCTCCCCCCGCACGTCATCCCGGGCGCGCCGTGACGTCACGCCAACAACGCGGAGCACGGCGTTACGTCACTCACCGGGCGGTGCTCCCGCCTTCTCCCT
>VZTH01010933.1:696182-754104 GCA_013397815.1 Aleadryas rufinucha
AGATGGGTTGGCCTTGCTACTCTACTTGGTTCCTTTGATAAAAGTTAAAGAGCTCAGACACTCAACGAGTCACAACTCTGATGTTTCTTGTCTAAATGTTTTTTTGTTTCAAGTATGTGAATATCACGCTGCTTAAAAAAACCCGGTTTAGTTGCATAAGAAAATAATTAAAGCAATCTACAAGCACCAGAGTGGTACTTGCACCAGCTTGTTTAGGAGATTTCGATCTGAAGAGAGAAAAAGTTCAGCTTTTAAAAGCCTGAAGTATAATCTGTTGAGCTCTTTTGGTAATGTTAGTTTTCCTGTTGAGAATGGAAAGACCAGCTCAAGGTTCAATACATCCATGAGTGTTTTCTTGTTGTTTGTGGCCTGAACTGTAATGATTGACTATGGAATGGAAAAGGCTGGAATTGCAGAGGGAAGAACTACACAGGAAGTTATGTGTAATTTCATTTGTGAGCTCTGAGTAGAGAAAAAACAAGGAAAGATTCTGAACATGACAGATCTTTGAGGAACAGTCCTTTGGGACTTTTGAGTGCAGCTGCAATACACGAGGGGATACCTGAGAGCATTTCTCCTTTACTGAGTGGCAGTAAAGTGGCTTGTGCTGAAGGCAGTTTTCTTAAATCTTTATACTTCTGCAATTAATACTAAACATGGACTGTTGCTGGGACTCTGTGTACCTTGAATGTACCTGAGTTGTGTTTATGGTGGCTGAAGTAAGGTGGTTGTACCTCCTGCCGTCAGCAAACAAACCAAGAAAACTCTTTTGCAACCTTCAGGTTTCAGCCAGCTACAGATACAAACTTTGGGACATGGAAACTGATTATTCCTCACTTTGTTTGGGAGCTGCACTTGCAAGTGACCAAGTTACTACTCATTTGTAATGTAAGCATATTTCTTCCAGTAGCCCACAAACTCAGGGGGAATACATCATGTAAACCCCAGTTACTCTTTAAATTCTTTACTCCACACTTCCCTGGGTTTACATGCAAATGAATTTGGAAACCCATTAGGAGGTGATGATGGTGACACTCCATTTGTTACTGCAGAGCTGGGATCCGGCTGTTTGAGTAGTTGGTCTCAGGACAGTGTCAATCTCCTTTCTGCTGGAACAGCTTCTTTTCAGAGGAATGATGGGGAGAGTATAGGAACTGTGGTTAATTAGAACCTTTTCCTTTAAATTTAATATACAAGTGCCAAAGTTCTGTAATAGAGCAGCTTTTTAATTCTGATTATCTTTGCTCTGAGGTTATTTTATTAAGAAAAACAATGTTCACTACATTACATAGGAAAGACAAAAAGCCCTGATGAGTCTTGTTGATCTTGTTGTTCCAGGTTCATTTAATCAATGCACCTCTTACTAACTTCCAGTTGAGGTATTTTCTATGTGTTAAATGTAAACTACATCAACTCTGGTGGTCCCGTTGCATTTGGGGTGTCTCCTGGTTGGGCTAGGAGACAGCAATCTCTCTTCATCCTGGCAGATACTGGAAGAGGAGTAATGGTCAGTGGTGAATTATAAATATTCATAGTTGTTCCAAAATGGAGCTCTCAGTGCTCTTGTGATGTAGTCATTAGTATTGCAGAACATGACTTAGTCCCTGGAGACTGCAGGCACATACTTTGATGTCTTCCAGACAAAAGTTTAGTCACTGGAATGACTAAATTTGGGAGCTTACATTATAGTCACTTGGTTGACTATACATGTATTTTTATAATTAGCTTGGAAACAGTATTGGCAAAAAAATTAGCAAATTGGGCTATTAAAAATGTTTACAGGAAAACTTCGAAGCAAGCTCTAGTCCACATTGTCTGCAAAAGTAAGTTCAGTGCAAATTCCAACGTGGAAAAAGCTGGAAAAAATTGGAGGCTGCAGAGTTTCCAAATGAGTTTCCACCACTTGCCTGGGATTTTTCAGCCCAGTGAAGGTCAGGAGCTGGTCCTGCCCTGACATTGGAGCCCTGTCTGAGCCCGTGTGCTGGGTACTGAATCCACGAGGGCAGCGTGGCAGGGATGTGTTTGGAACTGCAGATGCTGCTTGTGCTCTCTTAGAAAGCATGAATTAACTAGAACTGGTACTGGTGTGATGGGCAGGGAGAAAGCTGGTCATACAAGTCTGAAAGCATTGACTGGGAACTTTTTGTGAGGTCCTGCACCAGTCGTCATCTCTGAGGTCATCATCTCTGTACTCTGTGCCGAGTTACAAGTGAAGTTTGCAGTGAGTATTTTCCTTCTGCTGCGTTTATCGTCATTTTGCTGGGTTCAGTCAAAGACAAGGACTCTTTTCAGAGTTTCCAGACAAGCAGACATCACTGCTGCTCCCAATCCAGAGACTCAGTGGCTAATCCAAATGTTTTTTAATATTTGTGTTCCTGTGGACTAGGTAAATGACACTTCCCCTTTGTTCCCATTTTTTATTTGTATGTTGGGCTGGAAGGTAGGTCATCTTAGCTGTTTACCCTGCTCTCACCTGGGTGGTACTGGAATATGTGAGTGGTGAAAGGACATGCAGAACTGGGGAGCCTTTTCATTGTCTAACTGGGCCAGCTGGTGCTGTTCCCACCCCTACCCTTGTGTCTCGCCTCACAGCGAACTAATACAGGCAATGGAAATCACTTTTTACATAAATGGCCAGGTTTTTGGTGATGTTTGCTCACTGGATTGTGGGCTCAGGCAAATGACAAATCTATCAGACAGGACAGGGTGGAACACCACTGCCAGGAAAGATGCCCCTTTTGATGGTACCTCGTAGTTTGACTGTTCTGCGATGTGAAACCTTATCCTGAATGACATTGGGTTCTCTGTGACTGCTGGCTTAATGCTCCAAGGACGTAGATCAAAGAAAAACTCTGTTAATGCTTTTATGATAGTGTGCTGTAAAAATCTGATTGTCTTGCTGTCACTCTGTTTGTAGTAGGTCACCTTCTCTGCAGTGTTCCAGACAGCAATTTACAAACAGTGCATGTGATTATATTTGCTAACACTGACAACTTTATTTTTAAAAATTGTGCAGCTGGAGCTGTGTTCCTGTGGCTGCATCACCTTGCACTGTTCCTCTGGCTCCAAGGGATATCTGCGGGCTGAGGTGGGAGCAATCCTGTTGGCACCAGCTCAGATTTATATTGGTCTCTGTGAGACGAGATCCCCAGACTTTTGCCAGTTCCTTGTCAACAACAGTGAGGAAAAACACGCGGTAGGAAACACGTTTGAGTCTCCCTGTGCCTGCGGTGTTCCTGTTGGTTTGCAGCCGTAGGAGAAGACAGCAGTGCCTGTGAGCTGTGACCTGGAGTCCCCCAGGGAGAACTCAGCAGTGATCAGCACCTCTCTCAGGACAATGAGGACCATAACTGATAGGGAGAGAGTGGAGTTTTCAGGGGTTGCTAAGAGGTTAAACAGTGTATTAATGGTAAAAGTGTGCAAAGGAGCTGCTGTAGCATTTCACGTGTAACAGTTACTCTGCTGTCTGTGATCTCAGACCCAGTAGTAGTTCCCTAAAATTATTTTGAGAAAGTGCTCTGTAGGAGACTCTTCTATTTGTATTCAAACTCTCAGTAGGTTTGCACTTTCTCTCTAGACACTGGCTGAAATAATCAGATTTTTTGATCACTTGACTGCTGGTGTGTGCATGGAAGAACCTGGCCTTGCCTGTGAACGAGTGCCCCCCAAACCTGTCGTGCTGATTCTGTGTTTGGTGCTTAACTGAGGGGTGTTCACTTGGCCTCTGAGTTGGTCCATCTGGTGAAAGGTGTGAGGTTTTAAGGATGATGAATCCGTCAAGTATTGGAATATGTGAATAATTTAAGAAGTGAATGTTGTGTTTTATGTAGCAGTGTAACTACAGATGCAGGATGTGCTTAAATCATGCTGCTCTTCAGATACTGCAACACTTCTTGTCCTGAACTGGCAAACATCTCTGGCTTCAATGGACATTGGCTCATGATAACCTTTATAAAAATTCCTACAAATTCATTTAATTATTATTTAAAAATACAAGAGAACCTGGACTTTTTTCAAAGCTAGGATGCTTTGAAAAGTAAAGGAGAAAAAATATATTTGAGCCAGTCCTAGTAAAGAGCATTTGTGTCAATGCTCACAAATCTTCCTACTGCTGGTGAGTAGCAAACATGCTCCAAGCAGCTGTGCTGTGTCAGGCCGAGGAATTTGGGCTTTGTCTGTGACATGAAAAAACAACCCACGACCAAAAACGGGTACGAGCACAAGGCAATGCGATCCTTTGGTGTGCTCTTCCAGTTATTGGCAGCCTTTGGTTTCGGAAACTTCTTGAGCCAGGATTTGCATCTGGAATGTAATCGAATAGTCCTCTTTGGACTTTCCTTCTGGCTGTTCGTCTTCATGGCTCTTTGAGTCATTTATGCTTTTGGCCAACATCCTGTGTAAATGCATTTGTCTGGCCGGGGGTGTGCAGGTTTTTAGTTTGGTGTTTGATAAATCATATTTGTCTAGCAAAGGGAAAGAGAAAAACACTCTATTTCCTCTCTTCAAGTGGTTTATAATTTCTGTAAGTTTCTTGTACACTATGCCTTAGTTATCTTTTTTTTGAATCTGTGGATTTCTAGATTAAGTGTTTTCTTCTGTGTAAGATACAATACTTCATGAAGTACATCACATCACACTCCTGTTACACCTTTTTCTTCTACCCTGATTCCATTCAGGTTTTGTGCATGCCAGGGATTTATGCAGTGACTTGAATATATTAAAAATTATTAGGAAAGGAATGGAACAGAGAATTTCGTATTTTTTCCTCCCTAGCTGGTGCTTCCATTGTGCTGCTGGTTTGCTATTTCCTAATGCCTGACACCATCCTTATCTGTGAATTCTAATTCTTTCCATCTGTGCTTATTCTGGGTCCTACAGCACAAAAACTTTAAATCAGTTAAAGTGTTCGGAAGTTTATTTCGCCTCTAAAGTTGTTGCTTCATTTTTTTTTCATATTCCAAATTTGAAAACAGAATGGTAATTGATGGTGTTCAGCCTTATGAATGAAAGAGTGAATTGACATTTTCTACAGTAGCAGAAAATCAGAGAAAGGAAGGGGGTAGGAAAAGTGTCTTGCTCGTATTTCCAGTAAGAGGAAACCTTTCCTATGGTAACTTGCTCTGCAGATTAATGAGGCAAGGATTATCAAATGCTCGGTGAGGTTGCAAAATGCAGTGTTACCAGTAAGTCTGAGATGCGAGAATAGCAGTACACAGGGTCTAAATTTAGTGATTTCTGTTTCTCCTCATCTTTCTGGCATCTGTTTGTAGCATTTATGGAACTGTTTTGTGGAGATGGAGAAATGTTAAGTTTAGATTCACTTTCCTGAGTATTTTGCTGAGTCACTTACACTTTTGACTGCTACGAGTTGGGAGGAAGAAACTTTGACTATTTCGCTTATTATTTTATTCCTGATGCATTTTAGAGACGCATCTTGAAGCAGATGTGCTCTAAAAATTTTGAGAGGTGCTGTTCTGTGGGTGTGCACAGGACAGCATTCCTGCTAGCCTCTACCCTTGTTTTTTATTTTCTTCATTCAGTGTGTGTTTGTTTGTCAGTGCTGGTGTCCTACTGCTGAATCACTTTGTCCCAGGTCGGGCTCTGTGTGTGACTTGGTGGCAACATCTCTGTCTCAGAACAGTGAGAGGAAGGTGCTGATGCCACGTGCTGCCCATGGGTGACCTTACAGTAGTTAATGCACTCCCTCAGGGTCTGTGGGACCTAAGTTTAGTTCCCAGGAAGGGTCAGACCTGCATTTCCATCGAGCAGCAGCCAGCAGATAAGTGACTATTCTGGGACTGGAGCGGTCTCTACGCCCTTGACTGAAACTGTTCTGTGGTTTTCTCCACACAAATAATGAAACTTTCCCTAACAACAACCAGTCTCTTGAGAACCTCTGTGTCTCCAGTGGGAGCAGGGAAAGTCAGAGTGGCAGTGTGGGGAAATGCACTTAGACTGAGGTCGCAGTCTTTTATCCAAGCAGGAATTGTGCAGTCCTGCAGCCATTCCTTGAGGTGCCCTGCAGTGGCTGTGAGGTGGAGAAGAGTTAAAGCAGCCCCAGAACTGGAGCTGAGCAGCCAGGGGAGATCCTGCAGAGCTGGGCCCAGCTGGGCCCAGAGAAAGGTCAGAGCTGCGTGGGTCGGGAGCTGTGTGCAGGGCCGTGGGGAGGTGCTGATCCAGGGGGGATGGTGATCCATGGGGAAGTGGCCAGGGAGGTGGTGATCACTGTCCCCACACAGTGCTGACTGACCATTCTATACACACCAATTCTCACTGAGCAGAGACAAACCTGGCGTGAAACACCTAGAAATAACTGCGTCCTGCTGGTCCCAATCACCACAACACCCTGGGAGAATTTCCCCAGCTCCTGACTGGGCACGGTGGGGAGCTGATGCTGCCTTTCAGTTGCAGCCAAGGTGGGGGTGTGTGCAAGTGGTGGTTTGCAGAAGTGTCTGAAGCTGTGAGATGTCATGGAGGCATCTGCAATTCGGAGACAGAGCATTCTGAGTGGGCTTTTCATGCTTCTCTTTGTTAGTGCTGTTCAAATAACCATCTAAAGACTTGTGTTAATAAAGAGATAAACTCTGCAACTAGAACTGAGAGTTGGCTTTTGGTCTGTATGATGGAGTTACTAAGTAGTTATGTCTGGGATTTAAAGCAGCAGTTGGCAAATATATTTGATTTTAGTCTTTTCATGGTATTGTGGAGATGTATTCTCTACTTTATAAAAAGGAGTAAGAATCAGTAGAGAATCATAAATATTTACATTTTGGGGAAGCTGCACTTCAGGAGCACTGTTGGATAGTGACAACCACAACACTTTTCCTATTCTGTGACACTCCACTAAATTGCTTCTCACTTCCCTCTCTAATCTTACTTGCTATTGGGAAGTTACTGTTGTTGTTGTTGTGTGGTGCTGCTAAAGGACTGGAGAGCAGAAAGGTTCAAATGTTAAAAAAACATACATGCAGTCTTGATAGCTTAAAATATGCAAAAAAAGAGATCAGTCCAGTAATGTGGAGTCTCACGTGAATAGCTGTGGAAACAGAGCTTCAGCTTTGGAGATTTTTTATTTTATTTATTTTCATATCTCTGAATCCAAAGATCAACACAATGAGAAAAATAATTCGATATAACCCCCAGATTTTACTTGTGAATTCAATGGTACTTGAGATGCTGAGTCACCATTAGCAGATCTATCCATTACTAAAATGGTGCTCACTATTGAAAATAAATATTGGCCACTGGAAGCTGTTTACTGCAGGTGAAGTTAGAGTCAAGACTGAAATTTCAAATTTCCTTAACCTCATGTGTTTGGCTTGTTGCCATGAACATGAAATTAAGTTTCCATAAAAACTGTGAAATGTGAAAATAAGCAGCTCAGTAATCCCAAACTGAATTTGAGAACTAGATGGCTTTGCTTCCAGATTTCTTTTCCAGTATTAAAGTAGCAAAACCTACCTGTCCCACATTGCTTAGCAAATGTGTGGCAAGTTCAAAAAGTAAGCTGCTTCTGAGGGAAAACTGGATCTGCTTTCCTGAGCCTGGGAGCTTGGAATCTATGCAATGACTTCAGTCCTCTAATGCTCTTCTGATCTCCCTAATGCTTGAGAAAGCTGAGGTGTCCGTTTTGGTGTCTAAAACCCAAATGCAAAGAAAAAGATGGAAGAATATGGTTTCAGGCATGGTGTTACTTTTAAACCTACAGCTATGATGATCACACATTAGTTCCCAGACACTTCACTTAATTCCCAGACACTTTTCATGCTCTCATTGATGTTTACTTTCATTATCTGTTGGTAGCACTGCTTGTTGCCATTAGCTGTTGCCGCTAATACTTTTTCCACCTGGGGAAATATTTTGTGGCTAAGTTGCTTACAGAAGCAGGCTCTATCTTTCTTCTGTTGGAGCTGTTGCAATAAACAATGTTCATGATTCTCTCCTGAGTTCAGTCTCACCAGAACAGTGTCAAAAAAAAAATCTTCAAGTACCTTCAAGTCCTTGTTCTTTTACACTTTAATCTTTGTATCACTGACTTTGTTATCTGAATCATTCTTTAGGGCTGCAGGGTTCTGGTTGACGCACGGGACAAACTGGGGATCCCTTGGCAGTACACGGAGAATGAGAAGCACGGGATGTTTCTGATGGCCTTTGAAAACAAAGCTGGGATGCCCATCGAGCCTGCCACCTTCCAGCTCTATGTCCCTGCCTTGGGCGCACTCTGGAGGGATTCGGGAATCAAGGAAGCCTTCAGCCGTCGGAGCGAGTATCAGCTGGTGAGTACATCCCTCTCCGTGGTGGGAGGAGAAAGTTCTGCTGCATAAATCTCTCTGCAGCTGAAAGACATCTCACTACGTGCAGGATGGAGCCACCCTGTTAGCTGTTTGTAGGAGTGCTGTAAATCTGAGCACTTCAGCAGCAGAAACGAGTGGTAATTGGAGCCAAACTTGAAAAACTGCATGGCAGTGAGAGGGAGTGGAAAAGCGCACATGACTGGATAAACTGGAAGAGCAAGAGGAACCAAAAAAGGCAGGAATTGGTTGAACTAAAAATATTTTAGCAGCTCAGTAGGTCTGTTCATAGTAGGTCACTGATGAAGGCACACTTAATTTGTAACTTTCCAGTCCTGCCAGCTTGCACTATAGTTTTCTTGGCAAACTCTTCCTGCATGCAGCTCTTTTGAAGTGCATGCAACACCCATTCCGGCTGCTGCTCCCTGGCTGGTTTTTTTCATCCTGACGTCTGCAAGTGAAACTTGGATAAGCAGCTGAAAGATGACAGTGAGCATAAAAATGTGCTCTCTTCCCTGCTTTCTTGTTGTTAGGTCTTCATGCTCTTGTGCCAAAATAGCTGCACTTCTGGTATGGGATTTGTTTCTGACAGCTGTTCATAATCCACTCCTTTTTCTTCATATGTACAAGATGGAGAGGATTTTTTTTTCTTCTCTTTTTCTTCCCTGTTCTGTGGAACAAGGTACTGATCCAAACAACCTGGTAGCACAATTACTGTTATTGTTGTTTAATTAGAGGGGTTAAAGGATAGAAACATGGCTTTGTATAGTCTCTTTTAGATTCTTTCACAAGGGAAGTAGATACAGCTGAAGGAGAACTAGAGAAACTGAACAGTGAAATTCTGATTGTTCCCTGATGCTGCTTCTCTGTGTGGGTTCTCTAATGTCTGATACTGTAGTTAAACTCCTGCTGCAGCCCTTAGGTACTCATTTGTCTTCACTAATAAGATGCCTGTTTGAGTCTTGTTGTTGCATATCTTTGAAATCTGTCTCTGAAGTATCATGAGACTGCCAAATAGGTGAAGAATAAATGAAATGGCAGAGTAAAACTGTCACAGGATGATTGGATAAACCTCACTTCCTTAGGCTAAAAATGAAACAATTTCCATGTTACAGCACTGGGAGTGGGGGGAAGGATGTGCAGGGGGAGAGAGGATGGGTTAATTGTTCCATTATTCCTGGCATCTGTAGACACAGGCTTTGCTGTTCTAAGCACTGTTCAGATGTGGAATAAAAAGATGGTTCGTGCCACGGGGAACTTGAATTTACCGTGAAACAACTGCTAAGATTATTCAGTATAGTAAGCAATAGTTGCATCAGCAGCCTGTTAAGACTGTTTGGTTTTTCCCTGGGAAATGCTGTGGTCAAGCAAGGATTTTGTTTGTAGAGGGAGATTCAGATGGGTTTCATGTGGGAGGTTCATTCCTGTACTGGTTAGCAATAAAATAGTATCAAACTGGGAAAAAGTCCCATTTGTTGAATAAATAGCGTTCCAAAAGTAGTAGGCCTACCTCTGCATTCCCTGGCTTAGAGGATTAAACAGGAAATACCAAAAAAATAAAAAAGCCCCACAGAAACAAAGCAGAGAGGCATGTAAGTGATCATTTGATATGCTGTCATCTTCAACATCGTGCTGCAGTTCCGTGGTGCATCCTTTTGGATGCCATTGGTGGGACCTGTGTGATGTTGCTGGGGCAGCTGGAACTGCTGCAGGCACCAGGGCTGTTACCCTGCCAATAGTGCAGCCCTGTGTGTCACACAAACACTGTGACTCCATCCCAGTCCTGCACCTGTGGCACTGGCACCACGAAAATCTGGGTGCTGTTACTTTATTGTGCAGGCTGCATCACCAAGGCATTAGAAAGTGACTCAGTTGTAACTAAAAAGAAGTGTTTAGCTGCATAAAAGGCTTTTAAATGTACATTGGTCTCAAGAGTACAAATGCTGCTTGGATTAAACAAATGAACACAGTAATAATTTGAACAAGTTTCCGTACCTTGCTTCTCAGTTCAGCAGAAGTTTGATTCCCTGAGTATATGGGAGTTAAGCAACTGTACAATTCCTTTAAAAAAAAGTTTAAAACTACATGACGTTTTAAAGAAAGAGGTGGTTTAAGGAGATGCCTAATTTGTAATTGCATATGATATGTATAAACCCATACCTTCATTTAGTTTAAACCTTTGCTGGATATAGACTTGTGTAAATAAATAGAAGCCAGATATAGTGGACTCTGAGAAAATAAATCTTTTCTGAACTGATTTTAACTCAGGCTAAAGAAAACCTCTGCATCAGCACTCTCTTTCTTCCCTAGTATAAGAGAGCTATTAAATGGAATATGCTTGGTTTAAACTGAATTTATTATCTTTAAAATAGTTCTTAAATCATCACCAAAATTTTGCAGCTTTGCATTACTGTGATCTTTCTGAATGTGCCTTGACACTGTTTGAAAAAACAACCCCACTCAGCACTGGCATTTTCTTCACCCTGGTCTTGCAGTCAACTGAGCACCAGCTTTTTTTTTAAATCATTGTTGTTATTTTGGCTTCAAAGCCATAGGATTATTGGTCTGCTCTTGAATGCTCTGTTTCTCCAGGAAGTTGTGTGAGTGCTAAAAAGTAAAACATGTTGGTTGGTTGACTAGAGCTGAAAATTGCAGTGTGCAGGTGCCTTCCTCTGGTCTGCAATGCCCAGCTCAGTGACTGACTCAGCAGTAGCAAACTTGTTGAAAGAAAACGGCTCTGACCATAACCCTGTGCAATCTAAAAGCTGCTTCTCTGGCACCACAGAAGCTGCCTCTGGGCATTTGAGTGTTTTCTGCTTCATACTCAGTGCCTACAAGTGCTGGTTGTAAATCCCTGTCTGGGTCTTTGAGCGTTTCAGAAGTGAGTGGGTGGATTCTACAATAGCAGGCTGCTTTTTTTTGCTTTTGTCTTCCCAGCCTTTCTTAAAGCAGACTGACCAATTTTGCTTTATTTTCACAAACATCAGCCTCTCGCTCTTCCCCTGCCCCAGCCAGTCCCCACCGACCCAAGTTCCTCTGTTCCTTGTATGGGAGCCAAGTAGTTTGGGGACAAAAGCCTCATTGTGTGTTTGCTTCCATTGTCACGTCTGTCCTCGTTTTTTAACTACTGGAATAGCAATTCCTTTGTAATCAGAGTGGGATTCTTCTCCCTTCTCCCCTGCCCTCATTATCCCCCCACCCCATTTTCTGTCTGTGTGTTAGGAAGGAATACATTGGTCACGAGTCTCCAAATGTCCTGCAACGTTTGTTCTTTGGAGGGTGCCTGTGGTCGTTTGGGCAAGGGGAGACAAATCCCCATTACCAGCAGGGGGAGACAAATCCCACTGGGAATGGTTTTTGGAGAAAGGGCCGTGGGATTTCCAGCAGGATTTAGCTGCAAGGGTGGAAGCTTCTTCAGTGTGAGCCTAATGACAAGTGCTTGGGTGTATTTGGGAGTTCGGGTGTGTGTGTCTGCTGGCTCCTTTTCACCCATAAATGGCATTTCCTTTTATGCTGTAAACCATGGAGGCCAAGGCCAAGATGGGAATTGCTTTGGTCATGTGGTTTCTGTTTTATTTTGTGGTTTGGGATTTTTTTAAGGGTTTTTCCATCCTCCCAGGTTTCTAGTGTGAGAATGTGAGAAGCCATTCACTTCTTCTTTAATGTGTCCAGAACAAAAAGTCTGACACGAGGTTAGATACTCTTTTGACTTCTTGCAGCTTGGTCTGCTTGATTTCATTGTGGGTAAAGATGGGACAAATAGGGCTTGTCAGGGAAAAAAAAATATATATTTTTGTCACGGGCAGAACAGATGTACAGTGATGAGCAGATCTGCCAAGGCCATCCTGTGGCTTCATCAGTTCTTAGAGCAAAATTGACATTGTTGATATAGAGAATATGTTCATGATCCATCACCAGAATATCAATTGAAATTGTTGTTATTGATGTATTAATATTATTACTGATGTTCACTGCACTGTTAAAAGACTTTCTGGTGTTTTAACAGCTCTTTTTTAAAGAAAAAATAGGTGGTAGCAGTAATGGGAAGTTGTGGTTCCTGAGAGGGAAGTAAGACTCTTGCAAATATAGACAAAAACCTTACTACTGTGTCCAGAGCTATTTTTAGATGTGTGCACAGGGAATTGTATGGAACGCTTCCATTAATACTTCAAATACTGAGAGCCTCTGAAACCTTGGATGTGGGAAGACTCTGGAAAATGTTTTAAAGACCCTTTCTTTTATATTCATTCACCATTCTCTGGGTGTTTGAGGTGAGGGGGAATTGAGGGATATTTGTAATAGGACGTGGGTCACTCCCGTGAGAATTAATTATGGGGTTTGTTGTTTTTCCTTTAAGCAGACCCTGGAATTGGTTAAATTCTGCCTGCCAGGACAGGCAGCGTGCTGGAACACTGCAGAGGGAACAGCCTGCTTCTTGGGGTAGGGGAGCTTTGTTGCTGCATTCTCCCCGTGCAAGGAGCTGATGGCTTCAAAGCCTCACAGGCAGCCAGCTGTGTGTTCTGGGCAGTGTGGAGGGGAGGCACCAGTTATTCACACTAATTCGTGATTCAGAGTAGGCAAACTGTGGCTGAAATGTCTTTATTTTTGTACAGAAGTGCTCGGTACAGCACTGATGTAATCAGGAGTTGGGCTGTACGTTGGCCCTGAGGCACTGGGAGATGTTGTGGCTGCATTTGACTGAAGCCAAGTGAATTGAGAGATGGGGCAGCAGAGAACTGACTTAATGTGAGAAGTAGGTGACTTTTGAAGTGACATATTCAATGAAATCCCAGCAATGGGCTGTATTTTGTGAGAATTCTTCAGTGCACTTTAACAGAGATTTCCTGAATCCTCAAGTATGAAGTTTCCAACTGATTATTTCTCTTTAAGATGCAATGGCAGAGTGGAGCCAGCCCTAAAAGCATGGTTCTGGGCAATTTGCTCTTTCAGCACATATGGCACAGCCCTGAAATGCAGGAATACTTGTGCCTGGCATCACTGTGAAACACTTGCTGGTGCACTTCAGGAAATACCAAGTGTCAAATCAAGCCCAGCTTATACAATTGGCTGTGACACAAAAATGAGCTCTTCTCTTTGCAAACTACTGTTTGAATATGAGCTTACACAAGAGACTCTGAATGTTGCCTATTCTGCAAGGATGATTTTTTTCTTTCCCAGAGCTGTGAAACTCTCATATTTCATCAGTGAAATCCACTGAGGCTTGACCAATGCTGGTGAGATGTACAAAGGCAATAACCACACTGTTCAAAGGGCCAGCCTGGGAAATCTTGTTACCATTTAATGCATGTAATTGGGACTAGGCAGCAACTCTTTGCCAAATTATGTTTGAGCTCTGCATGGGTATTTCCTAGCTTGCAGAACCCCTGTGAAACTAAATTATTTCTGGGAAGTTACGTGGTTTTTTGTTTTCTTTTCTAGAGCTGGATGGGACATACCACTCTAACCCACAAAATTTTTTACAAAACAAGGGATTGACAGTGGAGCTACAATGCAGAAACTCATGTTTGCTGTTGCTGAACCTTAATTTTTTGTAATTGCACACTAATAGTGCTGAAAGTCAAGTATATCTGTTTCTAACAATATTGTAGGATTTATTTCTTTTTTAAAGCTAATTGTGAAGCTGTGGATGGTAAATAGGCTTGTCTGAATTATAGCTAGTATGTGTAAGGAATGATAATGCTATATTTTATATATATAATACAATAATAATCCATTATAATCTGGTTTTGTTATGTTAGAATTCCAAAACAGTGGCCTTATCTGACAAAAGATGTCATATTAAGCCAAAAAATCACTGTCTTGCAGACTTTATCAATGCAGCATGAATAATACCCTGCTCTGGACTTGTATAGAAGGGAGAGTTATGAAGATGTTTCTTAGTTAAATATCTGAGCAAAGTTTTAGGCCGGTGTCATGGCAATTAAGTGCCAGAGATCCAGATTTAAATTCTTAGTTCTAGCTCTGTTTCCAATCCCAAGACCTTCAAAGTTTACGGTCAGGTTATGGAGTCTGACTCATCTCAGTACAGCAGAAGTTAATTGCTTGTTTAAGTGTAATACTGCAAAGTGTGGTGGCTGCTCTGCAGCAGGAAGGATTAGCAGCTGGAGTCCCTGGCTTCTAATCCTGTCTCTATGACCAAATAGGAACATTTTTTTTCAGAGCAAGGTCTCGAGTAAGAACCCTCAAACAGAAGTGGCATTTTGTTAAAGGAGGTGAAAGTTAGTGAGTTACAGTTCAGGTTTCATTAAAAATTGAGAGATAACAAAGCAAAATGCAGCTGGAAACCTTCACCCAAAATTCTGTGGATGTTGGCTAAGGCTGTAGAATTTGTCAGTTTGCATCTGCAGAAGTTAAATCCTCCGTCTCCTGTTATATTTGCAATATTCTAAAAATAAATGCTTAAATGAGATATGTTAATGGGCCTGCTGCCACCAGAGAGCTCCTGGAGCAGTGTGGGGTTTGGCTTGTGCCAGTGTGATTTGCCAGGCAGGGATTCAGCCTGAGGACTGAGCTGGAGCAGGAGGCTCAGTTGGAGATGTTGGCTGTCACCCACAGGAAGCAACGCTGCACTTGGTACTCTCAGTTTTGCTTTAAGTGCCATTGAACAAGAGGTGAGAAGAACTTGCATTTAAAGTAGGCTGGATTCACAAGCATTTAGAGAATCACTGCAAATCACTTTGAATTCTAGCAAAACCTGCTCTTGCAATATCTTTTCTCAGTGACAGGAGCTGTTAGAAACCTTAGAAACCTGTTCAACCTTAGAAAGCTGTGATGGGTGAAACAATCATTAGCCATTCTTAAATACTTTCTGCTATTGGAGAGAAATAAGAAGAATCAGAAAGGTCATGAATTACGACTTTTTTAAAACAGTGCAAGTGGAAAAGTCTTGGAGAACAGCACTTTGTTACTGTACCTACCCAAAGCCTCAACCAAGCATTGAGTGCTAAATGCTCTGTGGAAAAATAGAAGGATTCTTGCCATGAATTTCTCCTGACCTTAGGTTATGACAAAGTGCAACAGCTGGGTGAAATGTAGCCTGCATGGAATTGGGAGGATGAGTTGGAAAGTAATGAGCAGATCATACATAATAAATAAGTGGATAACAAGAAATTGATATGCCTACCATATGGGAGCTGAGATAGACCTGAACAAAAAGAGCTGTGCTACTGCCTGTCCTGCTATTCTGTACAGTGAATTCCAAGCACTCTACAATTTTTTAATTTTTACATTATTTAAAGATCAAAAACTTGGTGCAAAATCACCTCTAAAGTCTGTAAGGTGTACAATTAATGAACTTCATTAATGCTCTGCTCTCTGTGGGTACCAAAAGGCTGAAATTCAGACTTAGTGTGGCCCTACCTTTAACTTGCAGGTTCCTGGAGGCAGATTAAAAAGTCTGGTACTATGTAAGGCTTCCTGTAGGAGCTTTTTGCTATTGGCCCTTAGAAGCTAATACATCTTGACTGTATTTTTGGTGTGGTTAAGATAAATGACAGAAACAACTTCGTATTTACACCTCCCACAGTGAAAATTCATAGCAAGCATTTGCATCTTGCCTGATGATTGCCATTTTTCTGGTTGAAAGGTTTCTTTTTCCTTATGTGTATTTTGCTAAGTATGGACTTTTTTTTGTCTTTACCTCTTAGTAACTGAGCCCCTTAGAGAACTGTCTGGGTGTCCCAAAAGATTGTTTTACTCACCCTTACCTCTCTGTATGCATATGGAAGTGGTTATGGTTTGATGTCTTACCTTCAAGAACAGCACTGAAACACTAATGTTCTTAGGCTGGAAAAGTCCTTTTGGCTCCCAGCTCTTGGGAATAAATGCCACCTTGATTCTGGAAAGAAGCTTTAATTTTATTATGCATAAAATAATTAGAAAAAATACTCGTTACGTTTGTCTTTGCAGAATTGTTGTTCTAAGCCCTAATTAGTGCTACTCTGAGTCTTGCAGGACTGTATTGAATATGAGGATTTGTTCAGAGCAAGTACAGCTGTAATTAATCTTTGCATTCCCATCGAGAAATACTGGCACATGCTGTGAGAAACAAGGAAGGAAACTTTCATTTCAGGCTGTCTGAGCCAGTACCCAACTGCAGCTACAAACTGCTGGAGTAATCTCTTTATCCCTTTCTAGTGTGCAGGAGAGGTCTGGGCAGAGACAAATCCAGCCCAGTGAGCAGCCTTTAGCTTTTGATTATGCTGTTTAATTTCATACTCAGAAAGTTTCTAATGGACCTCAATCATTCAGGAGACTTTAAAATTGGCAACTAGTATCACCTTAGAGATTGCCAGTAATGAAAATGTGTTCCAGAAATCTGAGAAGTGAGACACATTTAATGGTGCACCCTTTGAATGACAAAGGGAGTCTAATGAAGGGTTCCTTCTGAAATTTGGTGGAAGCAGGAGAGAACTCATATATTCAGTAATGAGCATCTGCATAGGTTAAAGCCATGGTAGCAAAAGGATGACTTTTATTTGAGTTGCTGCAAAAATTCTTCATTATGCAGAGACATCTATGTTAATGTTTATCTGCCTAAAAAGAAAGAATATTGTTTCTGGTGGAAGGGCTCCACTTGTCAGACTGGTTTCATCCCTTCAGTCTTAAAAATACGACTGAAAAGGAGACTTTTACCTTGGTGTTCCCATGATATGGGAGTTCAAAGTTTTTGTTGTATGAAAGTTACATGGGCTCCTCGAAGATCCAGCAAGGACTGGCTCAGCTGTGGGAAGGCAAAGAGAGAGCTCCTGCTACTTGCTGTGTGCTGTATTAGCAGTTTTCTGACCCTGTGGTTGGTTTCAGGAAATTGGGGGGGAAAAACCAGGCGCTGGCCAAGAAGAGGTGACTGGTTTTGTTAAGCCTGTCTCCCTGACATGGCTCTCTCTCTCTGCTCAGAGCAGCAGTGCTGACAGTGCACTTCAGAAAGTCCCAGTTTTACAAGTCAGCCTTTTGTACCTCATTTATGTGTTCTTTGTAGTGATTCAGCTTTCCTTTGGTACTCATTCAGCTTTTTATTGGTACCAAACCTTGTGCTTTTCACCTAGAACTGGGACAGCGAGCAAGGGTGTTTTCAGTGCCTTTAAAAATTTTCTAAAAGGTTCCCTTGAGAAAAAAAACAGTAAGAGGTTAAGGCTTGGATTTTTCAAAGGGGCCACTGAATTTAATAGGATAATGGGTAATGAATGCCTTCAAGCTTTCCTGAATATCCTAGTTTATTGTAAGCTATGTAGGATCAAGAACAAGTAACAAGAACAGATGAACAAATAAGCAAAACATTAAAAACTAGGTCTGTTTTTACGGGGAAGTCTTATTGTCATATCCTGTGTAATTTTATACTTAACAGATATTTGAAATTGTTCTTTACTCATCACACTGACAGTGAATTATGATTTATGAGCCCATGTTCTTTAAATGATGGGACCTGCCAGAAAGATGAAAAGGAGAATGCAGGTAGGATGGTCAGGCAGCAGTAACCTGCTCAGGTGGTGATGTTGTACCCTTGCTGCCTATCCAGATCCTGACCTTTTTGCAATGACTTCTCAAAAAGATTGTAATGTCTTTAACCTGCTTTTCTTCTCTTTATTCCCCTGCTCCTGCTGTTCCTCAAACAAGTCTGTTTTGCCTTAAAACATGGAGAGTTTTACTGAATGCAAACCATTCTTGGCTTCAGCTTGCCTTGGGCTATAGCTCTGGGACAGAGTAATCCAGTGAGCAATAGGAAATGGTGGTTTGGGGAGTCCTGCTCTGCATTGTGCTCCTGCTTATGTTGGCACAAGTGGGTTTTTTGGAAGCTGCTCTCAGACGAGAGGCAGAATGCAGCCTGGGAGTGTCTGAGCACATGTGGGGAGGTGACACTGTGCTGCTGGGGAAGGGACAAGCAATGGGCATCACGAGTGGGCACGAGTTGCCTTAACCTGGTGCTTGCCAAGGAGTGATGACACTGTCTTTGTGTCACTGATCCTTCTCCCAAGCAATGGTTCCTTTCCTGATGCCAAATAAGATGCCTGTACCTCAGAGATGAGTTTTTTCAATGTTCCTGTTCTGAGTTACCAGAGTATCTGAAGTGTTCACAGACTGTTCAAATCCAGGCTCTGTTTCACAGGTATTGAGTGTGGAGGAGGAGGAGGAGGAGAGCAGAGGAAGGGAAGAAACAGTGTTTGACTCTTGGCTGCTGGGTTTATGTGCAGTGGTAGCTGTGCAACAGGGGAGGGTTTCATAGATCAGATGACTTAAGATGCATCTGAATGTTCCAGGAAATATCTCAGTGCTCCAAAGTGCCCCAAACCAACCAGCTGATAAGCAGACACTGGTGGAGGGAGCAGAGCTGTGGAGTTTCCTTCCCAAAGGAGAAGGGTAAGGTTAGCTCAGTGTTTCACTTCTTTCTCAGCTGCACTGCTGGGGAGGTTTCTGTCACAAAGGCAGAAGGCAGCGTGGTCCCCACCTTCTCATGGGTTTGCAGCTGTACCTAAAGCAACTCTGAGGAGTAAACCTGTTTCTCTCTATTATTGACTTAGGATTTAGGGGAGGGCAGGAAAACTTCTTGGAAACATCATGCAAGATTTTCTGTTTGAGAAAGTGGAAAACATGTTGCTCTGAGAAGTAATTTATTGACACCTTTCAAATGTCTCCTCTGTATACAACACAGATTCCTGCAGTCAGACTGTGGCAGACTTGTGCTTCACTTGGCTTTCCTCCTGAACAAACTGTTGGTGTTTGTCCTTAGAAGGTCTGCTCTCCACCCCGCCCCCAAAGCTCTTAATTTGCCTTGCTTTCCTTGATACTCGCTTAATTCTACTTTGCAAAACTCAGTAAAATCTCAGACTGGAAAAGCACTGCTTTAGTGATGGAACTCTTTCCCTTTTAATTCCACCTCTGAATTCAAGACTTTGATCCGTGTGGTTTCAGTCTGGTCAGAGTACAGTAGTGAATCAGTGATGGTGTTAGATGTGGGCAGGAGACAAAAGAGCCACCTACTGTATCCTCTTTTTCTGTCTTCTTTCTTCCAGCCCAGCACATGCATTCCTGGTTGCAGGGAGTTCAGCTGGCCATCCACGTGGCTGGACTGCTGCCCTCTCTCCAGTTCAGTAGGATGTGACCGAGGCTTTAATTAGGATTTTTTTTATAGGCTAGTCTGCTCAACAGCTTGGAAAAGTTTGTTAAACTCACTTGGTTTTCCACTACGGCTTGACTAATTTCTAAGTGTAGATGAGGCTTAAGGATGGAAACTGTCACTTATTTCTAATGACATATTTAATCTTTAGATTTGTTTTCAGATGTGAAAGAGAAGAAATTCTGAAATTAAATTAAAAGTAGTTTAGGTTGCATGAAATCTTCCTACTGCAGTATCAATAGTGTGAAGGTTTAGATGCAGGTTTGGAGAATTTCTCCTCCTCATGCCAAAACAGGCACCAGGAAGGGAGAGAATCTTTAGAATAGCTGATATGGTTTGATGTGAATAGATAAAAAACCTTGCCAAGATAATGCCTATAAATATAATCACAGAGAAAACTTGACTTGATTGTGAATGGAAACTGAAGTTTATTTCAGGTCACCAAAGGTCCTTTGAGGTTCATTCATCTGCTGGACTCAACACATGGTGCTGGAGGAGCTTCGAAGTGCAGAGAGCAGGATGAGAATTTCCACGGATTGGGAAGGCACTGGGAAGGCAGGCGGGGTAACAGCTGGCAGAAGCTGCACCTCAGAGTTCAGAGCTGGTTAATTCTAAGTCTCTTGGAATTAACAAATACTGAACTTTTATTGAAAAAGGAGGTTTTTGTTTCTGAGACAAATGATTTTTGAAAATCAGATGTGAAGCTGCCTTGAGGAGTCCCTCAGACTTGCAAGGTTTGTGTTCTCTGTGGCTGAGCCAGCCAAGTGCTGAGGTAATGGGCATGGGGCACAACTTCAGAGTAATCTAAGCAAGGTGGAATTTAATTTCTTTCTGCACTCTATTCTCTACACACTTGATTTTTTAGGAATCAAACTGTTAAATAGCACACCTGAGTGCATCTAGGACTTAGGTTGCAGTTTAGTTGTGTTTGAGCTCTACCTAAAACCTTGCTTTCAGATACTGAGCAGCTTTCTGCATTTTGCAAGGCCATCATTTTAGTCTGCCCATCTAAAAATGTCTCAGCTGTATACATACAGTCAAAATAAATCTTATTTAGAACAAAGTTTTAAAGAAATATGAGGGATAAATGACACTTTGCAATCCTTATAGTCACCATTTAACAACAGACAAATTTCAGTACAGCGTGTCTGAGCTGTAATTCCCCAGAAAAGTGGAGCATTAGGACACTGCAGCAAATCTTCGGTGTGTAAGTGGAGCAGGAAGCATCGTTCTGCAAGATACTCAAGGTTATGCCTCTTGTAAGTGCATCCAAGTTGCTGAGCTTTCCAGCTGGCCACCTGCCATGGAAAAGTCCAAGCTCAACATTCTCTCATGGCTGGTGTTAGCTGCTTTTTCAGCCCACAAGATCTAAGATATTTATTTCCCATCCCTTGATCTGATAAGATTTGAAAGGGAAACTCGCTGGTAAACTTGTGATTTAGTCTTGGTCAGATAGTCAGTACTGCTGACTCGGTTAATTCAGAAGGTACTCTTTTTTTTGTCACTGTCATGGTTCTGCAGATGTCTCCTGTAAACAAAGCAAGTTTCAGGTTTGCATTCTGACCTGCTGGGGTCATGGGCTAACGGGATTGTGCATTGTTTCAGGGGATGTAAATCCATTTGCTTCTGAATTCTGCTCTGTTAGTTGAAAATGCCTGTTTTTCCATGGCAGCTGCCCACTGAGAATAAATGGGATAATTTACTGGTAATGGGCCAGAATCTTGGATCCATCCATCCTTCCTTCCACAGAACAGGACTTTGTTCTAACTGTGGCAGGAGTGGTGTTTGAGTTGCCTTTGGGGTGTTGAGCTGGCTGTGCCTGGAAGGAGAAGCTGAGCCTGGCGTGCGCTCGCTCGGCTCCAGGGAGAACCTCCGGTGTGGGAGATGAAAGGGCCCTGGCAGCGCTTGCAGACAAAGTATTCCCTTGGACAGCTGGCAGGGAAACAGGAAGGAATCCTTCCATGGGATGCTTAGGAGTAGGTCTGGCGTCCAGTCGTGCCAGCACTGAGCCGGGCTCGCTGCTGATGTTGGATGCAGTCATCAGACTATTTCTGTTGTTTAAACATAACTCTGATTCTTCCACATGAATTTGATCTATATCCCCTTGCATCCACTCCTTGACTCTTGCCAGCTGCTGGTCAGTGAAGGGTGGGACATGCTGAATCACTGTGGCTGATGTGCAGGTCTGTCTGGTTAAGGATTTTTCTAGATTTATGCTTTTTTTTAAGCATAAAAGCTAAAATTTAGCGTGTTTGTGTTGCACTCTGCAACTTTGCGTTTTGTTTGTGGCCAGTACTGTTTGCTCTGCTGTTTGCACCTGGTTTTTGTCCAGCCACTGCAAATCTGTGAAGCAGGAACAGCAGTGATTAGGACAGTAAGTATGAGTAAAATCAAAATTACAGGGATTTTTTGTTAATGTTTCTTGAAGCTTTTAGTGTAGGATGGAGCCTGCCTTAGCCTTTTAACAGAAAATTCCTTTCCTCCTGGAGGCACTGCTGCTGGTGTGCATATTTGAGACAAATGGACAGAATTGTTAACCTAGTCCAAAAGTCATTTATCTCATCTACATCCTGTTGATGTAGAAATACCTGGAATTTCAGGAAAAAAATGTAACTTTGTTTTTCCCTTGCAGCACTTGGGAGAAAGAATTGCTGTATTTGATTGCTGGAAAAAGCTAACACATGTTAAGAGTTGCCCTTCAGCACAAGAACTCTGCTCCTGTGTGAGTGTTTCTTAGCTGCAAGGCTGGAATTTCAGTCACAGGATTCCACAAATCTCAGTACTGATGTGGAAGCTCTGATTAGCCGAAACTTTTTCTGGAGAATTAAATAAATATTTATCACCTATTATTATCCATATGCTGCAAAGCACAGTTAGGCCATGTGTCATGTAGGATGACTTTATATAAACCCACCCTGACGTGTACAAACAAATTTTTCCATTGCCTGTTTGTACTGAGCTGACAAATAATGAATTTTTAAAATATTTTCAGACTTCAGCATCTGATACCTACTGTGTGTGACTAGGCAGGAGAAAGGAGAGGTAATTTTTAGAAGTTTGGAACCATATGGTACTTTTTTGTAGTTGGTATGTTTGTAGGGTCCAGATAGCAGCAACTTGGATAAGCACTGGAGCTGCTGGATGGGAGCCAGGAGCTCAGTCTGTTGTTAAGGAGGAAGTTCAATAACCCTGGAGAGATTTGATAGCTGGAATTCTGTACAGCTTAAATAAGGAGAAGTGGTTGGTCTCTGCATTGGAGCTGATGATTGAATGAAAAATTAATGTTTGTCTTGTGTCAATAAATTTTGATGCCCAGACAGGATGTAGAATATCTGTAGAACAGAATTGCAGTGTCCACTGGGCATCAGCATTTCGGGGCAATTTAGGTTACTTCAGCATCCTCTGGGGGAATTCTTAACAAGCACAGACTTGCTCACCTCCTTGCAAAATAATGCTGAATTCATCAGCTGTCAGAGAGGAGAGAACACGCTCCTGGCTGCGGTAAATCCATGCCCTGGTAGCAGGGAGGCTGAATACAAGTGCAGGTTGGGAGGTAATCTCATGCAGGAGCCTGCAGGCTTGGGGAGGGGGAGCTGCTTGTGTGTAGCTGCCCCTCAGGAGAGTTTTAGCCCTTGGACAGAAGCAGGGTGCAGAGCCTGAGCCTGTTCACTTCCAGAGGATGTGTGTTGTGGTGGCAGGGTGGCAACTGCTGCTTGTGCCCAGTGGCTCTCACTAAGGAAAGCGTTTCTGTATCGCTTTTTGAAGGTCAGGTTTTGGTTCTAATTTCAGTACCCAAACACCTGGCTGATCCAACATCTCCAACATTTTCAAATACTAGCCTCCTGGTTATTTTGTAACCTTGCTATTCCCTTGGGCCTCTTGCTTTTATAAAACATCTGAAATGGTAACATTCAGACCCCTTACAGTCAACAGGTGATTGGCATCCTAGGAGACTTGGAAAAGAGGAGATCTCTGTTTGAAAACAAAGGTTTTGCTTGCAAGTTTGCTTTTTGTCTGTACATGTCTCCAGCAGCCCTCATGGAATGGTTCCTATATAAATTGTGTCAGTGCTTTAAGTCCATCCCATTTGTGTATCCAAGATCTCAGAGCTGGGAGATTCCCAAAGGTCTTTCTGGGATCTCCTGGATTTCCTGTGTTTCTCAGCCTTGCTGCTGAATATTTTACAGCTCCTGAGCAGAGGGTGGGTGACCAGCACTGATGTTTTATCCAGGTCACTGTTCTCTCACCTTGCAGATTCTGCTGCAGTTTGTGGCAGTGATTTGCAGTATCTGTTGCTCTGGTTGTTTTTCTGTATTATGGGAATTCTTGTTAGTCTGTATTTTGGGATTCTGTTAGATCTGTATTAAGGGAATTCTGTTAGATCTGTATTAGATGCTTCCTTGAAGTACAGCATTTCCTTCCTCTGTGGTTTAATTCATCATCTGAAACAAGCTAAGACTGACAGGTCTGCCTTAAATTGTGCGCTCTAAATTTAGCAGCCAGAGACAGAATGATCAGGAAGGGCTAAATAATTATTATGTCAAAAAGGCCTTGGGACAAGGAAAGGAAAAAAGCCAATTTGGAACAGAGGGTCCCCTTTCAAGTCTTTCAGTTCAGAGCAGAATTTAGAGGAACTGCTTTTCAGAAGGAAAAGTTTGAAGTGAGCCAGTATTTTAGGGAACTGGACAATGGGATATTTCACTGTCCTTTATGATCTGACCAATGCTCACTTTGAATAACTGAGGGTTACAGTGACAAGTTGATAAATTCTGGCCTTGCAGAACATGTCCAATTACTGTGTTTCTGGGGGCTTTTAAAGTAATCTGCATATGATTGCTGTGCATTTATTTTCATGAAATAAATACTGCTTGGGAACTCTGCCCAAAATGAGGCTATCAATGGCAAAGGAAGTGATGCTGGATTAGTTATAATATTTCTCTGTGGAGATTTCCTATGTGCTCTGGACGTAGCCTGAAGGGACAGGGATGTTGAATTCAATCAGTTATTTTCATGGTGGATTACTTGGAGCTAATGTTAATGTGGCATTCACATAGTGCAAAATATGTAGATTAAAAATTTCTTTATTTCATGGCTTTTGCCCCTTGAGAATGCTGTGGTCAAAATAATCTAGCATATAAAAAGAGTTTGAGGACTATTTCAGGAAGCAGGAGTATATGTTTACATTTCAGCTTTCCTCCCTTTCTCTTCCACCAGTCAGTTTTTAAACAAATTGTACTATTTTCTCTGGCTTCAGCAAACTTTATACTGCAGATAGGCCAGTTTAAAAAAATAACAGTTTTTAACAAAAATAATCCAATAGCGATACTGCATTGTGGGCTCGTTTGAGGCCTTCTGTTTGTGTTTCTTGATTCCCCCAGTTCCCAGA
Organism: Aleadryas rufinucha; assembly: GCA_013397815.1. Taxonomy (NCBI): domain Eukaryota; kingdom Metazoa; phylum Chordata; class Aves; order Passeriformes; genus Aleadryas; species Aleadryas rufinucha. The sequence continues at coordinate 720,991 of VZTH01010933.1, forward strand.
TGTGCAGTGACTCATCCTGCTGAACAATGGGAACAGCATCTCTTACTCCTTCTCTTGGTCCCACTTGGCAAAACTGTTACTCAGAGGGTCTGGGTTGCAGAGGGAGGAGAGATCAGCAGTGACACAATGAGTCACCCGAGCTTTGTGGTCACTCCTGCGTGGGGAGCAAGGGGTGGAACACGAATGGTCACTGTTGTACCCTGGGGCACTAAAAAAGGACCATCTGAGTTACATAAAACTCATAACTCAGAGGTGGCTCTTGCCTCCCCCACAGCTGTCCCGTAAAACACAGGGTGTGGGTGCAGGAGACACCGCTGAAACATCGCGATTTATTATCAAGGGGGATGAAAATCCATAAAAATAGCTAACTGGTTTGTAACTTCCCAATGTGACATGTACTAACAGACTACTAGTTAAAATAAAATAGATAAGAAATGTCAGTGTGTAAATGCTGCACTGGCAGACTCTGCTGGGACTGTGGCAGAATGGGGCATCCTATCTCAGTGTGGTGCTGGTTGAAATTAAATGGTCTTTCATATTTTAAGAGCATTATTTATGAATATTGTTAGAACACTTTTAAAGGAAATGGTGTACTGTTAGGACCATGCAAGATGTGAGTCTTTTTAAATCTGAAAGGCAGAAGCTGAACAACCTTTTATGAACGTCATTGATCTGAGGAAGTTTCTGGAGCTGCCACAGTTTTTCTTGCAATATCAGCCTGTAAAGGATCTGATCTGGATCTTTTTGTTTGTTTGTTTTAAGTGAACACACCACGATGTGATTATATTTAGGTATTTACACATAGTATAAATACACATAGAGGGTATAAATATACATATATTATAAATAACTTGGGCTTTCATTTCTATTTTGCTGCTTGCAAGCGTAGCTTAAAATAGATTGTGATGTTAAAATAACCTTTTTCTTTCCTAGTATAACCATTAAAATACTGAAATTGAAGTCATCAATGTGCATAAAGATATTTTTAGTATCTGATGAATCAATTGCAAATATTTGCTGACACTTTTATAGGAAGTCATGGTCATGGACCTGAAATAACTGGCTGAGATCTGGAGAAAGGAGAGCACTTGAGGTGCCAAGCCAGCTTTGAATGTAGCTGAATGATCAGATAGATATTGGAGAAACACTAAATATTTGCACTGAAAAAGCCAAACCAGCTTCTTTATGGTCAGTGTCATGAAGAGAAAAAATAATTCAACATGAAAGGGGCAGCTGATTCTTTATTTTGATAATTATTTGCCTTGAATGGAAAATCTACTTTGAATTAGAAACTGTGTGAATTTTTATATACATACATTTATATGCATAAGCGTTTGTTTGTATATGTGTGTATAATAGCACAGGATGAGACAGCTTTGCATAAATAATAATTTATTAGTGGAATTCAAAAATCCATTCAAGTGCAGCTTGATATAAAACTAAATAAGTTTGACTTCTAGATCTAGTTAATATTGCTGTCTATTTTCCCTGGATGGCAAGGAAAAACGAATATAGAAAGGAATGTTCAGTTAGCATAATTGTTCTAATTAAAAACACTAATAGCAAACAGTTGTGAAACCTGGAGTTTCCATATTTTCCTCATTTAATACGTTACACGTTACTCACCAAGTCAGTTAATGCCCAGTGCAGTTGTGTGTGCTGCTGGCTCAGGGAACTGAATGTGCTTCCCAGAACATCCCAGTTTTCTGTAAATCTGACTAAGATGTACAGCAAGGTTATTCCAGGAGCCTTTGGAGCAGGAACTGAGTCCTCACTTCCATAGAATGTAACACAGGAATCATTAATCTGGGAATCATTAAAGCAGGAGGCTTTGAGTGTGTGCGCTGGGTTTGGGGTTCTGATTCTCGGAGGGTTTTGGTGGGTGTTTTTCCTCCCTTCATGTTTGTGTGCTTTAATGTTTTGAGAGTTTTTTAACTTCAAACCCTCCGGAGCTTGTTGAGGATTTGTTGTTTTGGCTGGAAACAGATATTTTGACTTAAGCACTGGATGCCTTTGGGTTCTGTGCTAGAAGAGAATATTCAGATTCCTTGAGATCTGTCAGACCATGCATGTGGTGCTCACACCTGTTCCAGCCACCTGACCTCACCCAGCTCTCCCAGTGCTTTGCCATTGCTGCTTAAAATTTCCCTGAACAAATTGTGTGGCTCCACTGCAACGTTAGGAAGAGCTGGATAAGGAACTGGAGAAGTCTGTTTTCCCTAAATCACTGCAGAAATGAATGTGTATTTTTTCCATTAATCAGTTTATTTTCTTACCTCTTCATCAGTGTGCAGAATGTCAGGGTGATGGATGTGTGGGGTGGGAAATAGGGGAGGCAGAAGCTGTAAATCCTGCCTGTGTGTCCCTGCATTTCACAGGCACACGGCTGTTCCCTGCTCCAGCGTGGGCGGGTGGATGGACAGGCAGAGACTCTTAAAGCAACCGGGTAGGAAATGGGAAGAATCTCTATCAGAGATGGCCCCCTTGCAGTATTTTTGCACATCTGAAGGCACTGTGTGGGACAGAGCACAATAGATAGAGAAGGGGTTTTTTGTAGCTTCAGTGATCTTTTCTTTCTGGGCTCTCCCATCTCCTGAACATGACTAATGCTGTACAGGAAGCCCTTTTCTCTTATTCATGCAGTCTGTGATATCTCTTCTGATCCACAGAGTGCCAAAAAATACAGGAAATTACTTTCACCTTATGAAAATTCATGATTGTAAGGAAGCTCTTAGAGCAATTGTTCTTTGGAAACTTCCCCTCCCCCCCTCCTGCCCCCCCCCCCTAAAAAAAGTGGTTTTTTTCTGCTAGCAATCCATTGTAAATCTTTTGTTCATACATGGTAGTCTTTTGTAAATCCATGTGTTCTCCCTCCTTTATGAAAAGACACTTCCAGTTTTAAATGTTAGGAAATAATAAGCTCCAGCTCCTTTTGTGTGTGCCTTATGCTGGGAGTGTGTACTTGTCCAACACTGAATCCTCTGATCTCCAGTCTGGTTCCTCACAATGAACTGTTGTGTTGGCATCTGTTTAGAGTTGTACTGGGGGAATAATTCTGTTCTGCTGTCTCAGGCCAATGGGGTAGAGGAGGATGTGTGGTTTAAGAGTTTATATTGCAGCTGGAGTCCAGGGTGGTACTTGGAGAAAGTTCCATTCTGAATTAGTGACGTGGTGAGGGCACCTCCTGTCATTTGGTCGTGACTGACAGCCCTGCTCTGGGATAGAGAATGGCTTTTCCTGCCTAAAATCACCGAAAGGCAGCCGGATTTTCCCCTTGATCGTTCTCACGACATGGCTGCAACTGTAAGACACATCCTGAGCAACGAAGAAGGCTTACTAAATTTCTTCTGCATGCAAGGGAAGTGTTTGCAGGAGAGTTTCACTCCAGAGTAGTCTACGTCTGTATGGAAACAATTTTGTTATTTCATTAAAAGTATGTGCAGGGCTTCTTGTCCCCACTGATGCAAAGGGGCCCTTGATTTGTGTGACACACGGGTGAGCTTGTTTGATAGAAGACTCAATCCTCTTACACAAGAGTAAATTTTTACACAAGAATGAATTTTCCCTGTAAGCATTCCTATTTTCTTCTCAATGTAACTGGTAAAGGACTTTGTATAAGATGAGCAGATCTGTTATTGAACATCTTGAGCCAGAAGGGAAGCTTTCTGTGGAAGAGCAAGTCCTTCAGAATGTTCCTTTTTTCATTTGTTTGTGACAAGCAAGTCTAGCTTAAATCATCATAAATTGTGGGTGACTTAAATCTTTCATTTTTCTAAAGATATGCCAGCCAGTCTAGGATATGCTTTTGTTCACTGATAGGAATTTCAAACAAAATACATTGGTTTCTTATAAATGTGTTTCATTTTTACTCCCACTCAGTGTCAGTTAACTGCACTTATCTTACAAGGGGGGAAAAAAAGCCTAATTCTTTAAGTCAAAGAACTGACTTTAATAACGCTTCATTTTAATGTAAAGATTTACTGGATAGATTGGAGCATTCATTCAAATCTCGACTCAACTTCGATTTTTCCAGACCTGGTGGTATTGCTGTGTTAGACCTCAGTGCACGATGGAAAGTGAGGAGGCCTTGGTTCTGTTGGGTTTGCTGTCCTAGGAGCAAGCTTAGTTCCATGTCTTTCCTTTTCCACAGGGTGAGTCGGTGAAATACTTCCTGGATAACCTGGATCGGATCGGTCAGCTGGTAAGAAACCTTCTTCTGAACCAGGGAGCTCCAAGAGACGAGGAAAGCCTGAGTGTGCTGTGATTAATGGGGTTTGGTGGGGTTCTTTGCTTGGTTTTTAAATAATAATGCATTAAATATTTTCAGTGTTCTTTCTCTAGAAATAGTCAACTCCAGCTTTATGAAACTGAAGCTTAGTATTTGCTTAATCTTTTTTGACAGACAACAAATGGAAGTTGTGATTGTGCACATATTTTATCAGCCCTTCTATGCAGTCTCTGCATCTCATTCACTTTTCCTGATGCTGTGATGGCTGGTGCTACTTAAGGTAGCAGAATGAAACCTTGGCAAAATAAAAACCATTCCTGGCACTTGTAGGATTCAAAACCTGTAATGAAAACATCTGTCAGGAGACTGGCAGGAGAAAGGGTTGATTTTTCCTAAATAGTAACAGTGACAAGGTTCTGAAGAACAAATTTCTCTGTAGTGGTAGGTTGGGCCACAGCTTGTGGTAGAATCTGTTGCTGTACTCGCTGGTCATGGAGTGTGAACGTGGAAGAAGAATCTCCACTAAAGCTTTCAAGATGGTCTTTGTAACAGTAATGAGCTGTGGGAAAACCAGATTTAAAAAAAAAAAACCCTTTCAGTGATGACTTGATCTGCTTTATTGAACCTAAGTGGCAGTAACACTGCAGCTGAGAATTTCGTAATGAAAAAATACACTTCAGCCTTAAACGGAGAGGCATGAAGGATAAAAATGTGAAGGAGTGAATTAGTCCTTTATTTTCGTTCTCATATGTCTCAAGATCTTCTGTAGCTGTTTACCAAAGTGTTGAGCCAAATGGTCAACAGGTCAGGGTTTTAAATTTGAGTATTCATTCTTCATGTGATAATTTAAAAAGGCAGCTCCTGGAGATTTTACCCATCGCTTCAATGTTCAGGCATTAGCCAGCATTTTTGAAGGACTTTTTCTGACACTGCTCTCCTTTCTTTTGCAGAATTATTTCCCCAGCAAACAAGATATTTTGCTGGCCAGAAAAGCCACAAAGGGGATAGTAGAGCATGATTTCATCATTAAAAAAATTCCTTTCAAGATGGTGGATGTAGGGGGACAGAGATCTCAGCGTCAGAAATGGTTCCAGTGCTTTGATGGAATAACTTCAATTTTGTTCATGGTCTCCTCCAGCGAGTACGACCAGGTCCTCATGGAAGACAGGCGCACAAACAGACTCGTGGAGTCCATGAATATCTTTGAGACAATAGTCAATAACAAGCTGTTCTTTAACGTTTCCATTATCCTATTCCTCAACAAGATGGATCTTCTCATCGAGAAGGTAAAGACTGTCAGCATTAAGAAGTATTTCTCGGACTTCAAGGGCGACCCTCACCGGCTGGAGGACGTGCAGCGTTACCTGGTGCAGTGCTTCGACAGGAAGCGGCGGAACCGCAGCAAGCCCCTCTTCCACCACTTCACCACAGCCATCGACACGGAGAACATCCGCTTCGTGTTCCACGCCGTCAAGGACACCATCCTGCAGGAGAACCTCAAGGACATCATGCTGCAGTGAAGGAGAGCAGCCCCTGCTCTGTTGAAATTTCGCTGGAGGGTTCGATCAAAGTTTTTATCCTTTCTTTCTGGCCCTTGCATGCGGCGTAGGACCCATGCGAATTCCTTGGCTCAGGAATGCTGTACACTAGCCAGTCCAAACAGAGGAGCTATAGGCCGGAGGAGTCATGTTGATGTTAGCTACTGAATCATTTGGACTAGAAACACTACTGAAACCTGGCCGTGGTAGGTTCTGTACCGAGTTTGGAACGCTGAATGACACAACCACCGTCTGCCTTCTTGGAGAACAGAAATCTCTGACAAACCATGGATGGAAGACACATTTCAAGTGAATGGGCTCATTTTTCAGAGACACTAGTTGTACAAACTGCCTTTTTTTTGTAGTTTGGAGGTGCTGAATAGATCAAACTAATCTAAACATGGTGAGATTGGCAGCTGTATTGGAGAATGTTAATGGAAGTTCCATTCTTAACCCTTAGGAATGTAACCAGGTCTTGTGTGTGTGTTCAGCTTTGCTGAGGGTCTAGAATCCACCTCCCAAGGTGGATGCACAGCTCTTGTCTGAAGGTTTTGAATGAGTCTCCTGAGGCAGAAGTCTAAAACTGTGTAAGGAAACTCATGTTGGAGTAAATGGGATGGGGAGTTAAGGCCTCGCTGATACGGAGAAGGGTTTATTTTGCACTATGCGTGGAGGGCGTTACATCATGGGAACACTGATTTCCTTGGTGCAGCAGCCTGTGCTGGAGCACCCAGCCACGTGTCTGCACAGTGGGTGCTCTAGGGAGATGTGCTCCATGGCAAGCCAGCACTGTCCTCAGAGCCACAGTGGGCAGCATTTGTGAAGGTTCAGTATCTCACGTGACAGGGCTTCGTCTGCACTCAAAAGTTTGAAAGCTGATTAAACTCTTAAGCAAAGGTTTTGGTAGCACAGCAGCTGCTTGATTAGTTCCCAACAGCTGACCTTGTAGGAAGACTGAACACCCTGGAGATCCCAGCTTTCCAGCTGCACTGATGTGTTTGGACAGCAAGACCTTGCTGTCAAATTAGCCTTTAATCTGTGTCTTAATGGGATCTTTAGCCTATAGGGATGCACATGGAACTGGGAGCACAGTCAGGTTTGGAGTCGCCCCTTTTGGGCAGTGGTTTGTGTGTAAAATGGCAAGAGGCTGTGAGTAATTTGGATGTGAACTCCGAATTTCCTCGTGCTCTCAATCTCTGCCAGGTGCCTTTTCTGTGTACAGACATTGAATCTTTTCCACTACAGTGGGGTACATGGACAAACCGAAGATACTGTAGTGCTATCCTTTAGGTAACTCACACATAGTTTACTGTGCAATTTTTGTCGTAGTTTTTATCCAAGAATAAAACCTGAAGGGCTGTTTGTACCCATAAAAAGTCAGCAGATTCCCTGGAGTTCTTATCCCCTTTGAGTCTGTAATGGCATGTCAAAACAAGCAAAGTTTTACTTCAGCTGGTAATCCCATGGGAAATGTGGTCAAAGAAAAGTCCTGTTCCGTTGTCCTTTCATGTTAATTTGGATAAAATCTGGAATCTTTCTTCCCCTCTGAAGCTTGCAGATGTTCATATCAGTGTTTTTTGTGTAGTTTCCTGATGCAGCAGCCTCCTGGCTTTCTTTGTGCGGGCTCCAGAGTGGAAAAGCTGTGGCTGTTTCAGTGCCTGTAACAGGCACAGAACCGAGGTAAGAAGCGACTGAGAAGTTGCAGATGGGAAAATCTAACTTAAATTTGAGCAAACTTAAACAGGAATTAGCTTCCTTGTAACAAGTCTTATTTTGCCAGGACCAACTCTGTCTTTTAAATATTTATTAATTTTTAACCTTGAAGGGGAAGAATGTTACATGACTAATATTCAGATGGGGCGAAAAATCTTAAGATTATTACACTTGAAAAGGAAAATGTTTCACCACGGCATGATGCAAACAAGTTTACTCATCACATAAGGTTGGTTTCTCTAAGCCCATTTGTCTGGCTGAAGACCAAGGCTGCTTTCAAAGCTTTCAGATGTTTTCTGAGTTCTTGGTAGTGGTTTTCACTTCACACAAGACAGTGGGAAAGAGGAGGCAGTTGTGGGCTCATCTGACTTCTAGGTTGACTTGACTTTAGTTCTTAGTTTGCTGTGAGCTTTATTCTTTCACTGAATTTTCCAGATGGGTTAATATTATGCTTGTTTTCTCAAATTAGTTAAACATTCCCTTTCAACTGTATTTTTTCTCAAGAATTACCTCAGTTTGGTGTCTGAATCTACTGTAGTTTTACCTGGGAGGCATAGCATGGAATTTCCTGTTCTGTTTTTCTCTTGATATTCATCCATGGTTTTGTATCCGTAGTCACCTTATGGATTTAAAACTCTCAACAGAGCTAATGATGCAACTTTTATTTTAAGTAACTTAAAATCTGCACCTGAAAAAGAAACAGCATGAGGGATCTCACACTGAGCTCTCAAGCTGCTTTTTTTTTGTAAGATATGGCAGTTTTGCACACTAAGTCAGTTCTAGGGAACCGGTTTGCTCCCCCTGGGCCCATTCTTGCCTTTCTTGTTTTTATTGATGAAATGGGCCTGAGTGTGGGGCTGCAGCCTGCAGATGAAAATCAGTGGTTTGGCTCTGTGGGCCCAGAGTTCTGTCAGGTTTGGATAATGATGGATCACACCAGGAACCCCGGGTCAGGAAACTCCTTGCAAAAGTCAAGCACTTCCCAACTTTGCAGAGGAGCTGGCCTGTGAGTGACAAGGACGTGGGGTCTTTTTGAAGTGTCAGCTTTCTCTGCAAAATACTCTCCTCTTCTTGCCACAACTGAGTGGTTTTGGGGGTTTTTTTGAGGTAAGTTATAGTATAGTAAAGCCAGAAAATCATGTTGTGGTAAATCAGTGAATTGCTAAAGCAGAGCTTAGGTAGATGAGGTTGTTCACACATCTCAGGACAGGCCTGGTCAGTTGCTTAGTCCTTTCACCAGAAACAAATAGAAAACTTTATTTTAAGTGACATCCTGGAGAACTTTGCAGGTAAACACAGCTGGAGAGAACATCTTTTTTTGTCAGCTTTATAGGCTTATTGTTCATTTGGCTGGTCAGGAAATGGGTCACAGGCAGGATGATCATCAGATGGAGACCTTGAACAACTACTTTTTTTTTTTTTAAAGAAAAAAGCAGCTTTTTGCTGTCCCTGCTCCGACAGCCGGGGTCAGTGACAGAGTGTTGCAAAGGGGTTGTGTCTCCTGAGGACAAAGAGAGGAAGCTCTTGCAGCCTGTGCTTGGGGCAGAGACTTACGTAATCTCGGAGTTTAAGTAGAAAAACTAAATGGGAGTCATTTATCCAACACTACTTTGTGTTTGTTGTCCTCAAAAACAAGTGTTAGGCTAATAGAGTGTGTCAGTCAGTACCATTCGTGCAGATGGCAGTGCTGTCAGTCTCTAACAATCCTCAGATGCATTGCAAGGTGGCTTGGTGGAGCTAAAAAGGAAGAGTGGTTTTCTGGAAGTGACATGTTCAATAGGCACTTGTCACTTCGAATGATTAAATAGTTCTTAATGTTGAAACTTAATTAATGGTCGTTGTGGAATTGAAATTACTGGCTGCTCAATTTTACAACTCAGATGCTTTCAGTTTCATGCAAAGAATGGATCTTACTTTATTTAATACGGCAGCATAGATTATTTGGCTTATTAACTTGATAATATATTTCATTTGTTTAATGGCTGCTCTGTAAAACCTAGAACTAGTCATGTTACAAGAATGAAGAAGCTCCTGAAGATGACTATTCCAGGCCTTCTGAGGCAGGTAAAGCTGCACTGCAGCCAAGCAGGCAGAGAAGGTAATGGTAAAGAAACTGTAGGGAAATGGAATAGGAAGAGTTCATTTGCACATGGCACTGGAGACAAAAATATAATTCCCCTGGGACAGCTAAAGTGGTACTTGGTGTGAAAAATGGTGCATTTGGAGTATTTCCCATCCTGTCCATGGGTTGCCCCCCATTCCCATGGCCTCATTCTCTCTGGGAATTCACCCATCCTGGTTACTGTGATCTGCAAAGAAACAGAATTAAAGCAGTTAAAAGAACAGAGGTGGTACCACTGAAGAAACCAGCAGCTTTCTTTAGTGACAGACAGCTGCCTTCCACAGAACAGCATTGTGGAAAACAAGTCCTCTGCTGCCTTTAGATGGCTGTCTTTGTATTAACTATGTTTTAACTTATATTAACTTATGTTTTGGAGTCTTTTCTATGCGTGTACTTCTTTATTTCTGGGGGGAAAATCCTTCTGTGCGTGGACCTACAGATTTCTCTGAAAGGCCCCTCTGATTTTCAAGCAGTGAGTTTTGACACCTGACTTAGCTTGGCTTCTGTCATCAGATTTTCAGGAGTACCTGCTGGATTGATGGATGGTTTGATGTGTGCCAGCTTGAGCGACAAACACGACATGCAGCAACACCTCCACACAGTGCAGTTTGTCATGTAAACCAAACACTGATCTCATGATGAGAACTCTCAGTTTAGTAGCACCCTCTTTTCTATATTCTCTTTCTAGTATAAAACCACGTGGTGTAGTCAGGGGTTTAATATAGCACTGCCAACTCTTTACCTCATACTCTTCAATTCTGTAACACAGAGCGGTGGGTGGGGTGTTTCAGTAGCAACCATAAAACATCTGTGCCTACTTCTGTAAGTGAGCTTTTAACAGTTTTTTAGGGAGCATCCATTATGGATCAGGAAGACTGGCATGGTCCGGGCCAGACTTGGCCCAAGTTAATGCTGACTCCACACAGTTCTAGGTGAGGACTGTCTGGCCTAGTGAGGAATAATTGGTAATGCAAGACCTAGTGCTTTTTAATAATACCTGTTTTGTAATTAGCTGGGGTGATCTCTGCTTTGTGCTGTGACGTGGGCACTTCTTTGTTTTAACACTAATCTTTTTTTACATAGATGGAAATGAGTAAAGCCAGGAGTTCTGGAGCTGAAACTGCCTCTCTGCTAACCAGGTGATGCTTCCTCTTTGCTCATCTTGGTGGCTGGGCAGTTCAGCTCGATCCTTGACATTTTTCTTTCTAATGGCATTTGGAAAGCGGTGTTGAAGTTTGTCTGTGTGTTGATATGCTTGTGTTCTTACTGGGTGGGGAGTGTGGAGGTACTAGATTGTCAGTGCTGGTGGTTCTGTGCCTGGCTGGTGGAGCTGTCACAGCCCAGCTCTTGGCCTGTGACCGAAGGTCGTATCTTCTGTCTGGTGTGAAAATAGTCAGAGGGGGGGAAAAAAGAGCAGCACTGACTTCCAAGGTGGGCATTCTGGTAAAAAAAAAAAGCCAAAGTATGTTGGAGGGGAGCAGGAGAGGGGAGCTAGTTTCTAAACAGATCCCAAAAGCTGGCGGTGCTTGAAGACTGTATTGAGGTGAAATGCCATCTGCACTGACCCAAAAGCTTTGAGTGACTCCAGAGAGCCATTGGCTGTGAATTAAGAGCAGCAGGCTGGCAAGGCTGGCCCTGCCATTGTAAATCTCTCTCTTCATCTGTTCATCACTGGGTGCTAAAACTCAATTTTGACTAAAATACAGTCTGCAGATCTCTGGCCAGACAGTGCATCTTACTCCTTCCTGACAGCTACTTAAACGTTCTTCAAGATACCAGAGCATGAGAAGGTAAGAGGCTGTTTCCATTGTTTGAATAAAAACTGCAGCTGATGGAGAGCAACATTTTTTAGGACGTGAGAGAGCATCTTTTGAGGGAAGTGACAGGTTTTGAGTAGCACAATTTCTCTGCTATTACTTCCCATCAATCTCTTGTGCAGGTGGCTGGGCACAAAGGCTGAGAGGAGAGAGCAGGGAGCAGGGGGATGTGGAGGAGAAAGGATCTGTTGGGAGCTCACGAGACTGGGGAAGGTGATTGGTGGACTTAGGTTTGGAGAGGAGTGTTCAAACTCGCGTTTGCATTGAAGCCATTAGCCCTCTGTAGGACAGGGAGTGTTCCTCCAGGCTGTGTCGTCTGGAATGTGGAATGGGCTTGAATTGATGATACAGATTAAAAAGTATTTCTGGAGACTCCACTGAACAGCAGTGCTGGTGTTTCTCTCTCTAGTGAGGAGTTGTCTTGTTTGTGAATCAAAACATACAAAAGCAAACTGACAGAACACCAGCTTGGTTATCTGTGACATGACCACGTAGCTTAGGAAGCCAAGTGATGTTATCTTTTATTCTGCAATGTACTTGCTCTCTGGTGCCTATGCATTAACACACATACTATGCAATATCAGTCTTTTTTTAAACCAGTTCACTACATTGGGCAAGAAAGGCCTGAGTTTAGCCTTAATTTTCTTAACAATTCACAGGAAAGTACTTTAAAAACAGTGACAAACTAAAAGAAGGTGGAAAATGCATAAAGTAAAAGCACAGTCCCAGACTGCTCACATAAGTGTCTTTCTAGCACCAAAACAGCATCCGTGATAGAAGCAGCTACTTGCTGTAATAGTTTCAACTTATGAAAACTGTGTACTAGATAAAATTATATTGTGATGTGTAAAAAGTGTATTTTATAGCTTTGGTGACTTAGTTTACTGTTTTGTATATATGAATTTTATAAATCTATTAAAACTTGACTTGTTATACTGTTCTTTATGGGTTTCATCTTTCAACAAGAGTCTGAAGTGATGCTTTTCCTTTATTAATTTTTTTTTTCTGTGAGAGAGTTGCTTTTTGGGCAAATGACAATCTCAGTCTGTAACCTTTAGGTATCTCCCACTTCCCCACTCCTGGTTGGAGTCATTCCTCCTGAGTGTGTCCAGGAGCTCAGGCTGGTGACACATTAACCTGTGTGAAACTTGCAGCTCGTTCATCTGTGGCATTCCCGGGGCTGAGTGGGGCATTGGCACTGAGGGGAAGTGGGAGGGGAGGCACAGCTGGAGTTTGCTTGTGTATTTTAAGCTCAGCAAGGGAAGATAATTGGGCCTGTTGAGATGGGAGCACCTGTTAGAGATTCCTCAGTGCTGTGCAGCATCTGGTAATAAATAGCCATGGGGACTGTGCCTGCTGCTTTCCCAGGGCCAGGCCCCTGTCTGGGAGCGCTGCAGGGCCTTTGGAGGGTCACCAGTGTCCCTGGCACACAGCATTGCCATCCCATGGCAACCAGTGCTGCCAGAACTCGGGCTCCACTCCTCAGGAATGCCATTAACCTTTCCTCACATTCCCTCACTTCAGAAGGTCACATCTGGCAGATTTTTGTGGCAAGTCTTGATTGTTTCTTGTGTAAACTATTAATGCCAATTCCACTGGCAGTGCACCACTCAAAACACTTCATGGAGCATTTTTTGTCCTTTCTACTAATAACTGGAAATGCAGCACTTGAGCTGCATCAGGTCTTTGGGAATGGCTGACTCTGTCCCTGGAGCTGCTGAGCACTTCCAGGTGACAAGTACTGCCAGTGTTCTGCATCTCTGAAAACAAGGGCACACCAATTGCAAATTCAGTATGCTCTAGTAGAAGGTGCCCAGGTGTGATCACCAAGTCATCTGAAAAGCTCTCAGCAACAGCAGCAGCTCCAGGGGATCTCCTTGGGGAGCTCTGTGGGGCAAACTGGCCCTTTTGGGGCCCAGGTGTTCTGTGAGATGCCCCTTTCATAACTCAGCTCCATAGGGGCAGAGCTGAAGCAGTGGGTTCTGCAGGTGGGTTTGTCTGTTCAGTGTGAGTGCTTGTGCCCCAGGGAGAGCCTGAACTCCATGTATTAACTTGGAATTACCTTCCCAGGATCAGCACAACTCCCTGTTCAGAACCAGAGTATCTCTTCTGCAATTTCAGTAATCCAACACTGAAGATAAAAGGGGAAACATGTCTCTTTCCCCAGGGAGAGGCTGCTCTAAAATGCAAAGTATAGCTTGTATTTTTGCTCAAGTGTACAAGGTGTAAGGTTTGGGGTGGTTATAGTAATATTTAAGTATTCGTTAGAACTCTTTGAGGGGAGAAATTAAATAAATCCTTGTGGTTTCTAGCTCCAGCCTGGTATCTCATTATCCTTACAGGCCTGGGAGGAAGTTTACTCAGTTACTAATACCAAATTTCTTGCCACTCTTCCCAGGAGTGACTGGCATCCTGGGAAGCTGTGTGGTGTTAAGGCAGGAAGAATTAATTAGGAAGAGTGTTCAGGGATTTTTAATAAAAGTAGCTTTCCCTTAAAGCCTCAGTTTTGCTCAGCAGAAGCACTCTTCAGTGAGAAATACCATTTTTAGGGGAGAGAGGTGGTCACAGCCACTGTGAAATCACAAAGTGCTGGATCATGCTAATGAAATGTCCGTGGAAGGTGCTGGTTTTTCCTCTCCCACCCTTGCAAGCTGTTGTAGGCAACTGCACCCCAAACTAGTCAAGAGCATGGAATATTTTTTGTTGTGGGATTTTCTTTTTTCATCTGGACAGTTGCTTTGTCTCCCCTCTCCCTTGAGCTACAGCAAGTCCTCCTTTTCAGAGTAGGAGTGGAATGTTCTGCCTGTTTATTCTTGGGGGAAGATATTTGTCTTTATGAGCTCGTAAAGCTATTAAAAGACTGGTTTTTACTATGTTCAGGATTAGACTTCAGAAGTTGCTTCAAAACAAGTGTCCTTGAGCTTGGGGCAGAAAGGGTGTGACTGAGCTGCTTTGGTGGTGCAGGGTGCTCCAGGTGGCCACAGGATGGTGTGGTTTGGGAGGTGCTCTGAGCCAGAGGAGTCTAACGTGGATCTGGGTTGTGCCTTAGGGATTGTTCCATGGAAACCAACAGCAGCTGCAGGAAGGAGGTGCCTGGTCTGCTGGGGGATGTCCTGAAGGTGGGTCACGTGCAGGATTCATTCCCACATCGTCTGCCTGTCCCCACGAGGCACAGAAACGCAAGCAGTGCCCTCCAGAGCTGCCAGCCAGAGCCCCGGGCCGTGCCCAGGGAGCTCGGGGCAGGCTCCTGGCACTGTGTCCCCTTGGGACCTGCTGTCCCTTCCCATCTGAGTGCCCACTTCCTTCCCCTGCCTGTCTTCTGCCAAAGGCTCTCCAGGCTGTGGCTGAGGTGCTGCACAAGGAGCACACAGGTCTCCTGCCACTGCCTGCCATACAGAGGAACAGTTCCTGGGCCTTCAGTAGCCAGCCCCAATCTTGGCTGCTGCATTGCAAGTGATTTTGGGGTGTTGGATTTATACACAGAGCACCCTGCTCCTTGCTGATGGTTGATGCACAGCTTGACCTTCTAAAGTGACTCCTAATTATCTCATCTGTATTTGTGTTTCACAGCTTACTCAGCAGCTTATGAGCTGCAAGTTCTGTTCCCACACCTTTCTGAGTAGAAGGATCTCCTCAGGAACCTTCTGCTTAAAATGCAGGAAATCTTACTTAGGGGCTTGCCTTCAATTTGGCCTACTACTTACTCCTATGTCAGCTGCTTTCTGCCCCCCTGCAACTCTGGTACATGCAGAGGAGTAGGAACTGTGCCTTTGTGCTTTAGTTCTGGTTATAACCTTCATTTTTGGTGTGATCTTGGCCAGTCCTTTTGTTCCTCTGTGACCCAGGCTGCCTCCACTCCTTACACTGGTGTGAGCTGGGGCAAAGTGCTGCTCACAGACCCTGTGTTTAATGTGCTGCAGCAGCACCAGAAACCTTTGCTGGTGTGAAGAGGAGCCCCTCCACGGGAATGTCTTCACATGACCAAACCCTGCAGTGAATATTGCAGAGACCCTCTCCTCCAGCTGCTGAAGGATTTGCAAGTGCTTTCAGCCACTTCCTACCTCTCACTGTGAAGCTGCCTCTTGCCTGTGGGTGCTGCTGAGCCCACAGGTGGAGGTCTGAATTGCCATCTCGTTTATGTCTTACCTGGAGCACTTGTGGACAAGCTGAGCAGGTCGGTGGTGGTTCTGGCAGTGATGGTGTCAAAAATACCTGTTTGTAGTCTCAACAGCTCTTCAGCAGAAATTGCTGCTCTCGCAGCAGCACGAATGTGAGCCAAGTGTCACAAGGAGTCTCCCATCTGTGACTTCTGCCAGCCCTTCTGTGCCACCCCGCTCCTCTGTTGTCTTTGGAATTTTATGATGGAAAGCTGCCTCTGTTCCCTCAGGCAGGATTGTCATCCTGAGCCTCTTTCTGGAAGGTTTCTAAAGTTCAGCTTAATAACTGAGTGTGGAACCGAGAAAGAGCAAACAAGGCTGAACAGAGTAATCTCTTGCTTAAAATAGTAAATGTGTTCGGGCAACAACTGAGCGAGTTCGGGGGCAGAACTCGGATTTGTAATTCAAGCGGGGTTTGTTTGGAAAGTTTCTGCTGCTGGGAAGAATGTCTTGGATGAGAACCCGTCACCTTTGTGGCTGCCAGGAGAGGGCGGCAGCAGCGGCTCCGCTGCTCCGCGCCTGCCCCGCTCCAGGCGCGCAGCCTGGAAAAATGTTTCCAGGAATTGCCGTCATCAGTCCCGAAGCCAGACTCCCTTTCTCTCCCGCTATGAATCATGCGGGTGTGAAGTGCTTGTGTTTCCGGAATCCAGCTGAATTTACTGCAAGACCATCTTTGCTACTCACCTGCGTGTGTAAATCTCCGGCGTTTTTCCAGTATCTTCCAGTTATCCTCTTGCTTCCTGCTCCAGAATCGCACTGCAGGGTTAGAGGCCTCAAAGTGCACAGGGCAAGCGCTCCGGAAAGCCAAAGCTGTTTCCTTCTCTGAGGGAAACATCCTCTCCCTTCTCCCCAGCTGCACTGGATCTGATCCTACCTGCTGGTATTTTTAGGCAGGAGAAATCTGGAGCTCAGCCGGGTGTCCGTGAGCTGTGGGAGCGTTATCAGCGCTCAGGGCTGGCGGAGCAGGGGATGGAGAGGGTCAGCCTTCCCCTGGCAGGAGCAAAGAGCCCGTCGGCCTCTTGAGCTCTGGCTATAAATAGCCAGGAGAAACAGAGAGGAACGGCATGCTCTGGCCATGGGAAGGGAGGGCTCTGCTGCTCCGGGTGCCAGCACAGCACCCAGTCCTGCTCAGGGGGGGCCTTACAGAGCAGGGAAGAGGGGAGGGCCAGGGTGGTAACTTCCCAAGGCAGAAAGAGGAATGCACGTGTAGTTCTCTCTTTTACATTAATAATCGGTGAGTCTGTGAATGTTTCCAAAGGTTTCCTCTCCTGTGCCAATCTACAGAGGATGTGAGTAGTTCCAGCTCACGCTCCAAGCCTGGCTTTGTTTGAACTGAGGCAGCTCTGGAGATCCTCTCGAGAGTCTGCCAAGAGACAATGGTCGCACTAACGCTGCCCTTTGGGGCAGCCGAGCTGTCAGGGATCTTTCTGCTTTACTCTGTGCCCATCTCCTCCATCTCGCCTTGACTCGTAATGAGAGTGCTCAGCACAATCTCCAGCTGATGGGGCAGCGACCAGAGCACCCTGAGTGTTGGTGAGGGGGAGAGGAGAGGGAGAAATCTCATCTGTGCCTGGGACTGACGTGCTAAGCAGAGGAGAGCTCTGTGTGTGGGAGAGCTGCCCTGGTTTAAATTGCATCTGTTTGTTCAGATGGCCCAAGCTTCTGTGTGAGCATGTTCAGTCTTTAGTGGGGACTTGGCTGACCTCTTCCTGGCCAACTTCAGACCAAGAAAATAAAAGCACCTACCTGGGACTTGAGGTGGGTTTGGGGTGATGGTGTCACTTAGACCACTACAGTGAAAACCCTTAGAGAAGAAGCAATCACATCAAAACTGTGTTAGCAATCTTGGAAAACAAAACACTTTTATTCCTGGGGGAGTTGCTGTTTCTCTCAGACAGCAACAACTTGGGGTGAGGAAGGCTGGAAGCAGGGCAGTGATGTGAGCAAAGCTGGCCCAAGGCAGCCCCAGCCTAATTGTCCTCCCACCGCCAGCGATGAGGGGATGATTCCCCTTTGGACAGTTTTCTGGAACTCAGTTTCCTCCGCAAGGAGGAAAATTTGTCTCCAAGGACTTTGCGTAGCCCGGTGCTGTCCCTAGCAAAGGGCAGGTCCTTCCTCATAGCAGGCAGCTGTCCTGTAAACATTTCCCACTTAGCCAGGGCATCCACGGTCTTGTCCACTTGAGCCAGTTCCTCCTCAGAGACGTTCCTCTCTAGGGCAGCAATGCACATCTCCAGCCACAGCTCGTAGTCCTTGATGGTGCCCGTGGCCTTGGTGTGCCCAGGGAGCCGGGGCTGGCCCTGCGCCTCCGGCAGCGAGCTCGGCTGCTCGTCCTGCTCCAGCTCCGGCCCGATGGACAGGCCCTGGCTGCAGGTGTCGGGGGTCAGCGGCTCGGACAGGGAGGTCACAGCCTCGGAGTCGTTCTCGCAGCACATCCCAGAGTCGGAGCTGAACGGGAGGATGTCCTCTGAGGCAGACAGCTCTGCTGCCTCCTGCCTTGGCCACGTGGACAGCACAGTCTGTGTCCAAGCGTAGAGCTTCTGTGGTGAGAGGAGAAAGGTTTCATTGTGGAGGATGAGAGACACCAGTTACACCTTTCCCAGCGCTTGCCAGGTAAGCTTGTTTATCTTGGGTGGCTCAGCTGCAGCTGCCACGGTGCTCTCTGCTAGATGATGGTTCAGATAATTCCTGGTGAACCTACGAAGCAGGAGCTTTTCTTTCCCATTTTCTTGGACTGTGGCAGAGCTGCCTCCAGTCAGATGTGGACTTTATCTGCCTTGTTATTGAAGATGGTAAGAGAAAACTGCACCAGATCGCTCCCTGCTGTGTGAATGTGGTCTCCAGGCGAGGCAAACCAATGCCTCTCCAGGGGAAACTGTGTCATTATAAAAGCTCCTGAGACAGTGGTGAAGAATTGCCTTCATCATGTTGTTAATGCCTGTGGTAACGTGCACTGTATTCCCAAGAATAGCTCTTCCCCTCCCGAGCTGAAATGAACAAGTGGGAAGGCTGGCTCCAGGAAAGAATTAATGAAAGGAAAATGTCTGAGACAATTTCCTTTTTAAATATTAAATGCCACGATGAGGCATATGACGGATTGCTCCTGGCACATTATTCCTTATGCTTTAGGGAATGAACCGCAGTGCTCCAGTCACCCCTGGGTAAAAGGTGATCTCGTCTGCCTTGTTTACAGTGTTGGGGGGGTTTTGTGTGTGTTTTTCAGTTTTTCACACCCCTGTGGCCCCATTTCTTCATCTTTACTTTCTGTAGCTTCCAGTGGTCCATTTGCAAAGCCCCCAGTTGCTCAGCAGTGACAGGATTAGCCTGGGCTGTCCCCGTGGTGTGCCAGGCACAGAGCTGAGCCTGTCCAGTGTTTGAGGAGCAGGCAGGAGATTCCCAGCCCTGCAGAGCTCCCTTCTCTCACAGCACCCTGCTACTCCCTCCCCCTTCCCTCCTCTATTGCTCTCTCTTCAGGCAACTGACAGAAAGGATAAAGAGCTCAAATTGAGTGGGTGGGAGAAATCAGCCCAGCTTCTCATTTCAGTCTGAGCATGGAGCCTCGGGGAAGAATTTCGTACAGGAATAAAATGGACTCTTTCAGCTTAGTTAATCCACCCTGCCCCCTCCCTCTGGGGCAAGAAAAATTGTAAAGGGACAACTTTTCTCCTGCCTTGTCCCACCTCCAGTAGCCCTTCCCTCTCTCTGGGTTTATCCAACAAAGGCAGTGCCAGAAGCTGCAGTGGGAGCTGGGCTAGTGAAGGGGACAGCAAAGCTACTGGAAAGCTGCAAGCTGCCCATGATTTTGTAGTGGCTCTAAATTCCCAAGAATACTGAGTCTGGGAAGGAATCCCAGTTGCTACTTAGCCCAATTCCCAAGAAGAAACAAGGCTGTGGAGGTGTTCCAACATTGGAACATTTGGGTTATTCAAGGCAAAAAAAGGGGATGATCAACTCAAGATCACTACCTGAATTCCCAGAATCTCTTCAGCCTCTCACCCTTTGGGTGGCTTGTTCATTTGAACTTTGGGTGGGTTTGAAGGGCTGCAGCCTCTTATGTTCTCCTGTTTAAGCAGGAAGGGATGAGCTCTGTGTGGGTTTTGTTTACCTGCAGGCAAGAGCAGTTGAAGTGGATGTCCACCCCAAGGATGTCACTGGGACCTGCTGTCTGTGTGTGTGTGGCCACTGCAAACTCATCCAGCCGCTCAGTGAGGACAGCCGGGGATGCTGCAGAAGCAGCAGGTGGAAATGTGGAAATGTTGACTGTGGTGGGGGAACACCAGGAGAATTAACTTGCTTTCAGTTTTCAAATGACTCATGCTGGAATAAGCAGCTGGGATGAAAAAATGGAGTGTGTTTCTGAGTGCAACTCGGATAAATAGATTGAGGGGCTCTTTCTGCTGCATGAGGACTGGTTTCCTGCCCCACGTGCTCCTCTGCCCGTAACCATGGCTCAGTTGCAGATTTGAGCAGTGTTACCTGCTGCTGCCAAAGCACAGCTTGGGTCTGGCATTTCCTGTGGTTATTGTGAGTGTCTGAAGCTGTTTTGTGGCAGGTGGAGATCTGTGATAGTTTTCCAAGAGGAAATGTGACTTCAGACTTGCACTTAACGTGCTTGGCAAGTTAACTTTGCTCTGTTATTGTCTCGAAATGCTTTCTGCTCTCTTCTGTCACGTTCCTTAACTATTTAATTCATCTCTGGCATTTATGTCTCCTCTCAACATTATGGCAAAGCCTATTACAGAGATTATCACAGCTCTCTTACACCAGCTTGTACTGTATCTAGCTGAGCTTTGCCTTCTCCAGGAAGCAGATGTGACATCTGGCAAGTGTATCATTCCTTCAGGTTTGTGTTCCCTGTCACCAGAGGATGCGGGGCCAATTACAGTATTTGCTGCAGGTGTAAAGGCAAAAATGTTTCTAGAAAAGCTTAATGCAGGTGGCAGTTCTCTTCTAGAAAGCACTGGCTGGATGCTGACAGGCTGGGTGTTTGAATAAAGCAGGATTTATTCCTCTGGTGGTCTGGGCAATTTAGACACCTCTCAGACAGAAGCAGGTACCAAACAGCCTGAGTCAGAGGAGGGTCTGGCAGCACCACAGATAAGTAGGAAAACCACAAAAAAATGTGTGTTTCCCCACACTCTTTGCCATGTTCTTTGTATCTGATTCTGAGCTCAATGAAACCAGAGGCATCCCCTTTGCCATTCTGCTCATATCTTGTTACAAATACAACCCACAGACTTTAAAATATGCAGTTTGGAAAATCCTGCCTCTGATGTGTGTCAGACAGGAATCTCAACCAGGGAGAAGTTGGGTGCTGAGTGACATGGTGAGAATGGTGACATTATTTCTATTCCACCGACCATTTGGCTACTGAATCCTGCTTTTTAGACAGCAGAGGTAGAAACCCTTTCAGGAGCTAAGGGTGTGTTAGCACTGTCCCTGATCTGTCTAAACGTGGTGTTAGCAGTTGTGTGGGTGGGAGAGAAGAGACAAAAGATGAGCCTGGGACCCTCCACTTATTTGGGATAATAATTTGGGATCCTTTCTCATAAACTTAAACAGAGTGACTGCAGCAAAGTACACAGTTACAATGTTCTCCCTGTTCCCAGCAGCCACAGAGAGGCAAAAATCCAGGGTGGCACAGCAAAGGGCGTAGCTATGGGAATCCCTGCGCTCACTGCTGCCCCTGCTTGCAATCTGCCTGCCCTCCCCACCTTGTTTATGGGAGTAGGAAAGTGTGGTTTGACTGTGGCAGTGTCCCTTGGGAAGAGCCAAAATCCCTGGAGCTTGTGTAAAGTGCTTTGTTGGTCAGAGCCCGTGTACAACACCTCTGTGCTCAGGTGTGAGCTGCTGCCTCAGTACCTTGCACTGAGAGCTCCTGAGATCTCCTGCCTTCACCCACGCTGCTGCAGCACCCTCAGTGCTGAGGTTTGGGCTGAGCCACCCTGTCCTTGCCCTGCCCCTGCCCCAGGAGGGGCTGGGGGATGGGGTCTCACCCTGTAGCGCTCGATGAGTTTGAAGCCCACGACGTGCTGCAGCTTCCGCAGGCAGATGGGGCACGGCTCCAGGGGCCGCAGCAGGGCCTCGTCCAGGCTCAGGGCGCCCTGCATGATGCACTGCAGCCAGCGGCACGTCCCCAGCCCCATCAGGTGGCAGATCTCGTGACAGGTCACCTTTCAGGGAAGCAAAGATCACAGCAGTGTGTGGTCATTCCTGTTTCTGCTGCCCCCTCCTCTTCCTCCTCTGCTGTTCCACTTTCCCTGCTCCCTGATGGTCTAACCAGCTTCTTGCTCAGCAATGGCACTCCTCCAGCCTAGGCTTTTCCAAGGTGATAAGAGAACCTGGCTGCCTCTTCCCAGCTCCATGTTTGTGTTGTGGAGAAGGAAGGGTGGGTGTGGGTGAGGCAGATGTGGGAAGCACTGTAGGCAGCGTATTTCGAGTTGTGGGGCAGTGCTGCTGCTGCTCTTCCCCAAGGACAATGTGGTGTTTGGAGGCTTTTTGTTGTTTTAGGGTTTTTTTAAGGAGGAAAACCAGTCCCACTGGGGCCTGAAAAGAGCAACACAGCCTGTGTGAGAAATGTGTAAGAAGCTATTGGCAATAACAGATCTGGGTCCTTCCAGAACAGACTCCATCAGCATTTGTGCCAAAGCAAAAAACTGAGCTGGAGTCAGCTGGCCAAGCATGACTGCCTTGGGAATTGGCAACTCTGGAAAGGCTGAGGATGGAGGATTCCTCTCCTTCTCCCATTGCCACTTAATAGCATTTGAAATTATTACAGGAAGAGACCTGAAACTAGAAAATCCTGAGCAAATACCAGGGGAGCAAAGGGAAATGGCTTCAAAGGTGCTGGTGGGACTGCTCTGTGTGGGCCAGCTTTGGGAGGAACACTGGAAGCAGAGCTGGAATACGGCAGCTGTTGGGGTGAGGGAGGACAGCACCCATGAAGAGGATGTGCTGGAGGTGAGGGGGGTTTAAGGGCATCTGCATATAATGTGCAAACTTGGCTGAGGTATTATTCTCATCCATCCATGTGACAGGTCTGGGACAGGGACCCCTCCCCTTGCAGGTGCCGATGTCCAAGGAAGACAGTCACCCTTTCCAGCCATCTGTTAGTTACACACAGCTCCACCAGATATTCTGATTAACCTCCAAGTACTGTATCAGCCCTGCTGTGCCTGACAAGCAAAATACTCAGGATTACCCAGGCACGAGCGTGAGAGCTGGGCAGGGTTGTTTCAGTGCTGCTCCATGACATAACCTGGTTTAGTGGAAGGTGTCTCTGCCCATGGTAGGGGCTTGGGACAAGATGGTCTTTAAAGTCCGTTCCAACCCAAACCATTCTGTGTTTCTATGATGAGGCAAGTCCTGTAGCCTCCCCATAACGTGATGCCATTTGCTCCAGTGGCAAGGGGAGAAGGAGTTGTCTATGCAGTGCACTAAAATGAAAGCTCTTTGTGTCTCAGTTTGGTGTGGACTTAGCTGTGATTGCCTGTGCTTCTGGGAGCAGAGTCTCATGGCTGCTTCACTGGGCTGAAGCATGGATCACACCCTGGCCTGAAATATTTAACCCTACCCAGGAAGAAACACGGGTGCAGGAGATTGCTGGTCCTACCTTACAGCACTGGACCATCTCCTGGGCACTGAACTGCAAGGTCTGGTCTCTGCCGTCCTTGCTGACTTCACACAGCTCTTCCTTCTGCGTGGGTGGGTTCAAGCTGCTGCAACCAGCCTGGGGGAAATCCCCAGAAAACCTGGCAAAGCTGCAGACTCCCACTTCTGTGAAGAGAGGGAGTACAAGTCAGGCATCTGCTCTTTTACAACTGTCTCTCACCTTAGGCAGCATGAAAATAGAGCTGTGGGAGCAGAGTCCAGCTGGTCACATAGGGTGTGATAAGACCCACTCCCCAAAAGGTTTGTATCACCTCAGTTACCTCTGTCTGGATCAGGAGCCCTGATCCCCCTAATTTTAAATTAGGAAGATCTAGTTCCTCTTATCAGGGATTGATTGACATGTTAAGGATATGATTTAGCTATTCCAGTCTCCCAGGGAAGGCTTTTGGTACAGTGCTGCCTTATTCACACTCTGTGCTAGATCATCATGGGACACCAATCCCACCTTGTCCTGGCAGGAATTTGCTGAATGTGAAGCTCCAGGTCTCACATGGGTAAAGATCCAGCAGAGTGAGTCCAAGGACACACAGAGCATCCATGGGCTTGTTGTTCTTCAGGAAATTCAGGATCCCATCTGGAAAAATACAAGAGAGACACTCATTTAAATGAAGCATCCCTGGAAGGCACGAAGACCCAGAAAGTCTACTGCTCATGGGGAGGGGGATGTAATCCAAGCCTGCAGGCAGAGCTGCTGGATTCATCATCTCAGGTGGAGAACCATGGCTGTGTAGCCCATCCCTCTAATCAGAGAAGACTTGACTTTGGAAGCGGTGCTGAGCACAGAGTTAAAGCAGAAATGCAGGTAAATTCAGTACTAACCCATGGAAATGAGCACCTGGGAGCAGAATTCCCCTACAGGCATTTCAGAACTGATCTGGAACAGCCCCAGGGCTGCAGTGCTGGGTCAGTGCTGAGCATGTGCTGCCCATGGTACCCACAAACAGCTCATTCCAGGTGGATGTTTGCGCAGTGCGAGTTTGGCAGCTGGCAAACCTGTTCCCCTGGGGAGCCGTGTGACACCTGAACCCAAATTTCCTCTCATGAAAGGCCTGTGAGTTCCCCCTGCACCACCCACGCCAATCATTTACTTTGGCTCTGGACAAGGGATGGGAGAATTTGGACTGCACCAAATCAACAGAGCCTTCCCGCAGAGCTGATCCGATCGCTTTGCAGAGCTGGCCCTAAACATAATAGCACTGAAAAATACAAATAGTAAAGGAAAATATGATGAAAGTCACTTTGTTTTTTATTCCTGTTTCCAGCCTCAAAGCTCTGAGCTTTCCACAGGAACAGGATTTCTCCCTTTTCACTCCCTTCCTCATCCCCTCCCTGCTCAGGCAATGAAGGGCTGTGTCAGGCATTTCCTACAGGAGAACTCATGCCCATGTGCCAGGCTGGGGTGTCCGAGGGCTCCCTGCTGCCAGGTCCTTGCTCACCTGCGTGGAGCTGCACCCTGTCCGAGTCCCGGCTGTGGCGGAAGCAGCAGTGAATGGAAGAGACTGGGATGGAGGGAAGGCACTTCACACGCAGACCCAGGAAGAAAGACTCCACACAGCTCTGGAGGGAATCCAGCAGCGAGAGCCCCGCGGGCCCTTCGATTAAGTCTGAGGAGAGAAGCTCGTTATCAGTCCCTTAAAGCCAGGGTGACCATTAGGGTCTGAAGGGGTTTTGTGGGACTGGCCACAGCAACTGGCGACGGGGCAGGCTGATTCATTCTGGAGTTAATTGCCTACTCTGGGATGTGGTGGACACCCCTGGGTGGTTATGGATATAGAGAGAAGAGGGAGCTCTTCCTGAGAGGTTGCCCAAGGCATTAGTATGCTCTCATTAGCAGAGCCGATGTGCTGGAAGGTTGTCTCCTGTTTAAGTTGTGCAGAATGATTAGCGTGGGAATGGGTGGCTGTGTTTAATGAACCATCAGAGATAGACCTCCAGAAATGCTGGTTTTTCCAGCACTGTTTCATATTTTGATATACATATATGCATAAATTCATAGCAAGCCTCACCCAGGGGCACACATACCATTTATATGGCAGGTCTACCATCATGGCTTGTGACTCTGGACTGGGAGCATGTTCTGACATGCCTGTTACACTTGTCTTTGCTATGGCCATTGCATTTGCAGGTGAGTCCTTAGAGGAGGGTGTTAGCAGCACTCAGCACCACCCACTGCCCCCCTGTGTCTCTCCTGGCGGCCCAGTGAAGATTCCCCCATTTACCTATAGGCTGCAGGTAAATGTGCTTTCGATAGAAGTTCTGCTTCCTCCTCAGCATGGCGTGGTAGAAGGTCTCGAAGTCCTCGGGGGCATCGGGGTGGCTGAGCAGCCAGTCGAAGGCCGTGCGGATGAGCAGCGTGCAGAACAGCGTGCGCTGGGGGTTGTAGGCCTCGGACAGGAACAGCTTCTCCGCCCTGGAGAAGGCCTTGGCGTAGAGCTCCTGCAGCGCGGGGTTGGTGGAGATGAGCGCGTCCTTGAGAGCGCGGGGCCCGAAGCTGAACTCCTGCGCGTGTTTGCACTGCAGCATGGCGGGGGCACCCACGGCGGCGGTGCTGCCTGCGCGAGGGGACACAGCCATCAGCACCCGGCCTCACCAGGGATGGGAAACCTTCTCTCGCTTGGCCCTCATAGCAGTTTGCTCCAGTATCCCAACTGATGGGAGCCTACAAACACCTTACACTGCACTGGCCTGGAGCCCTATGCTTCGTGTGGGAGTGGCGGCTACCGAGTTCTCCACATCCCCGCGAGTGACACTGGCTCAGGGACCCTGTGCCAGCAGATGGTGCTCAAGAATGCACAGCTCCAAAATGCTGCTGGGTGTCTGGAGTAAACCAGATGGCTTGACTCGTTTGGGGGTTTTTTGGTGCTCTATCCTGAAGCCCCAATAAGATGGGAAATGCCTCTGAGTGTTGTGCAACTGGTGGTGCTGGACTTTGTAGGATGTGGAAAGGTGCTTTAATTTGCTTGGGATAAACTACATTCCTTGGAATAGGTCCGTGTCAGGAACTGAGAGGTCGATATTGGTCTTTATCTGTCGATAAGAAGCCTAAACTTCTGACTTACCTGACACCAGTGAAAGCAGCTGCTCACTGTTGACAATTTCCTCTAACAGCTTTTAATCCTAGGTATTATCCCAGGGCATCTGCTGGCTCCCGGTGCTGTTGTCAGGCTGCAGGATTTGGGGAGGTTTGCCCAGCCAAGGTGGGACCTGCTGTGTGAGGCTCGCGTGTGCTGGTGGTGCCTCTCCAGCAGGACACGCTCGGGCCCATTGCCATCATGTCCCTTTGTGAATAGCTTCATGTCACTCTGTGTTAGCATCAGCAACGCTGGGGATGATGTCAAGTGGTAAATAAAAGGCAAATGAAAGCCTGCAGCACAAAGAAACTAATTTGGAGCATCCTGTAAATGTGCTCTCCAGGGTCCTTTCTAAGGCCAGCGTTCTCCAAAGCTGCAGAAGTCAAGCACCTATTTCCCACTGCACTTTATGCACTTGGGGAGGTGCCAGTAAACACCTTGGGGAGAGGGAAGAAAAAGAGGAAACAAAGCAGAGCCCCTGTGACTAATCTATGTCTGGATTTTTCCACTAATTTTTTGTAAAGGGATCGTGCCAAGCAGAACTGGAGCATTTTGGAGCAGTGCTTTGGGCTTTTTGCCCACCACAGATAAGTGCTCCACCTGTACACACTAGAATGAGAAATTCAGGGTATGTATGCACAAAAACACATGGTTTCTAGGAATAAGTGTTATCTTCTTCTAGGCAAGTTAATAGTAACTTAAAAGGAGCCAGACAAGCTTTCTGGGTGGATACCAAACGCATCAGCTGCTGACCATCACTGCTCTAACAGCAGCATTCAATCACAGGGAAAAAAAAAGAGAGTTTAAATATTTTAAGGAGGAACTGGTTAAGTCTATAATTTAAGTAGGTCTGCAGCCTAGCAGTGCCAGGTAAGTGGCGTTCACTGGCCCCTGAGGACAGCAATATGATTAAGAAAATTCAATATTTAAAAAAAATAGTCCCAACATAAGCTGAAGCCTTTCCTCAGTTATGCAGAGGTGGTTTGCACTGTAAGAGGAAAGTGGCAGCTCATTAAAATTAACACTGCATTCCTTCTCATCTAACCCTTGGGAAGAGCTGTGTATGTACTGGTAGTCCTTAAAAGGGCTCATTTTGTGTGATCTTTTTTGTCTCTAAGGGTGTGTAGCCTGGAGAGGGAGTGGGTAAGCAGTTTTCTTTCATTTTTGCAAGCTTTGTATTTCACTCACATTAAAAGCTGACAGCAGGTGGCACGGGGGGGATCTGAAGTGGTACAAGAGCCCTAATCCAGTGAAAGTTTAGAAAAAAAATCTGTGATACTTTCTCAGCTCTTCTTACCACCAAAAATTGTCCAAATTGCTCCAGCTGGTTTTTACAGGGAGCAGCAAGAGTTTGTGTGAGGTTGCTCTGCACTTTGTGACACAAATCTCTACACTTCTGACTTGCTTCCAGATTTGGGACAACAAAGTGAGAGTCTGACCCCAGCAGGTCATCAGGAGTTTTGCCTTGGATTAGGGTGAAGATTTGCCTTTTCCTAATGGACGAGATTTCATTTGTTCTGCACAACCTTTAAATACAAGGATCATTTTCCTGGAGATTGCAGAACTTTCACTGGGAAACCCTTAGCAATATTCAGCTCCCCAAGGATGTGATCCTGTGAGCTGCTGCCTGCCCAGTGCTCCCAGGGAAGTCAGGAAAGAGACTTTGCACTTGCTCCAGGTTGAGACTGATCATGTTAAAGGATTTAAATTTTAGAGTTTCTGGAAGCATGAGCTGCCTTCATTAATGTTTCAGGCAACAACTGGAGTGTCAGTCTGGGGAGGAGAAGCTGGTTAGAAAATGAATGGATTTTTCTCTGCTAAATGGGAAGCAGCAAAGAGTGGATGTATGTGACAGCAAGTACAATGAGTGCACAGTCTTGTAGTAAGTGTTCCCCCCGGGGTCCCTCATGGAATATAGTGTGAGCCCAAAGCTATGGGATATACATTGTTTCCCAAGGCTTCCTAAAAGGGGACATTCACCCAGCTCCAGACATTCCCTGCTGTGACCATGGGTGTTTTGTGATGTTCACCATGCCCAAGGATGCCCATGATGACGCTTTAGTGGTTCAAAAGCTCAGGCACAGGGATTCCTTTGCAGGAATTCAGTCTGCAGTGACATGTGCCTCCTTGTCCTGGAGAGTCTAGCTTTGCTTCCAACAGAACAGCAGCAACCCATTACACCCTCCAAATCCAAGACAAATACTTCTCTTTAGTAAGCTTTTCTAAAATATTTCATTGGACAAAAATGCTTATTAATTAATGCTTCATAAAATTTTTATGGACCGACTTCAGTGGTTGAAAAAAGCAGCTCTTTTACATTAGCCATAGTAGATGTTAATTGTCTTGGTCTAATATATGGATATGGTGTTTCATTAACTGAAGCAGAGCAACAGAGCATTATAATTTTTAGCTCTTGTGCTGAGGGTGCCTGGTGTAACTCCCTGGGGCAATGCCTCAGGAGGGAATGGCACTTTGGCTTGGATAGTTTCTTTCCCGATTCAGGTTTTAAGATGCCAGGGTGGGGATGAAGAAGTGGAAGCACCAGTGCCTCCTTCTGCTCTTCAGGTATTTTGGAAGATGTCCTGCCTTTAAAGAAGCTAATTTGGCCCCTTGTTCAGTGATAAGCTGTAGGCCCTGACCAGCAAGTCCTGGGAAGGAGAAAATAACTCTTTTTGTTTAGAAGTCCAATAATTTGTAGTTGCACTTGAGAAAATGCTTTAAGCAAGATAATAATGTAGAGATCTGCTGCAACTGGAGACACTCTCCACATCTACTTCCATGCCATTGTCTACTTTACTATTAGGGAAACATCCTGTTCCCAGTACACATTTTGTCATTCCTTCTTGCAGCTATTTGCTAACATTGTAATTTTTCCTAAACAAGGAGCACCTGTGTTGGACTATAAGAAGTCCATGA
This sequence comes from Aleadryas rufinucha, assembly GCA_013397815.1. NCBI lineage: Eukaryota > Metazoa > Chordata > Aves > Passeriformes > Aleadryas > Aleadryas rufinucha. The sequence continues at coordinate 750,224 of VZTH01010933.1, forward strand.
AGGTTGGACCTGATGATCTTGAAGGTCTTTTCCAACCTCAATGATTCCATGATACAAAGGAACAATGCCCCTTTGTGCAGGATGGAACATGTTCTTGTGCTCTGGCACCTGCAGGCTCCAGGGACAGGGAAGGAGCCTGTGCTGGGAATTTCATCCAGTTCATGGAGACCCTCCTCTTTTTTTTTCTGTTATTTGCATATTTCATAGTGTCCATCATCACATCTATGCAGTGCAGAGGAGACACAAAGAGCCCAAAGGTTTTGGCACTTGGCTCTTTGTGTGTTCCTGGCAGCAGCCTTTTCCAGTGATTATGCTGTAGGACCCCAGTTGTGGCCCTTCTGGTTGTGGTGCTCCAATACATTCCCTGTGTCTGGTTTTCAGCACCTCTCAGAGGTTTCAGATCAGATTGGGCACATTGTACAAATCTGTTTGCTACGGAATCTGACAGATTTTATTTTCATGGTATTTCCACAAGAAATGCCCCAAAATCCAGGCTCAGCATGTGACACCTGAGCAGTCTGTACACTGCCTTTCCCACAGTAACCTGTTAATGTGCTTCATGTGCAATTCAGGTTACTCATAAATTATTCTCTTTGCAAATCAGACACATATAAATTATTCTCTGTAATTGAAAATTACCTATGAATTATTCTGTTTGTAATTCATAGATATGTCATTTATTCTCTAATATATTGACATTGCTTTCTTGGATAGATATGCCTGGGGCTGACAAAGGCTGAGGCAATATCATACAGTGTGAGTTCATTTGGGATATTCTGACAAGACAGGGATGGTCTTGTGTGCAGGAATTCCATGTTGTACAGGTCCAGAGAGGGCACTCAGTGCATAATGGATTTACTTGGTATTGTATAGAATTTGACCCTAACATTGTAGAGATTGTAATTTTTTTAATTTATATTTTTAAGCTGGTCATTCTAAAGTTTTTTATTTTATAAGCCAACTTGTAAGTAATTTCTGACTCTGACTCTCCCATAGGCACTGCAGGTTGCAGATGCACGGAAGGAGATTCGCTCTGTTCCCTTCCCCTCTCAGCTCTTGTGAAGTATTCGGAGGCAAACTGACTTAACCCGGCTCTTTGGATGTCAGAGGGACATTAGCAGGATCTCTTAACCCTGATTAATTACGTTTGTTAGGTGCTGTACTGTAAACAAGCAGTGATAGTGCAGAAAATTCATCGCCAGTCAACAGAAATGAAAAGCCCAGAGCAAACATAACGAGCGATAACTAATTATCAACACATGCCCCAGTTGCTTAATAGCTCTTTCCCTGAGATTTGCACTTGGTGTCTGCTACTGCTGCTCCAGGATCAGCCTCTCCTTCCCAGTGCTTCCCAGTATTGCACCAACGACAGCCTGAAAGCAATTTTCTCAATGTATTTGTTGACATGTATAGAAAGAGATTTTTCTTGACTGAGAAGCTCTGCTCCAAATAAAATTCTCACTGGTCCAGCTCCTTCCTCGAGGAGCTCAACACAGCCCCTCGCACAGAGCCAGGCTTTGCCTGCCACGTAGGCTCAGCTGCTGGGGTCACACCAAATCTGTTTGGCCAAGTTCAGACCTGAAACGTGAGTGTTTCGAGATACCCAGCAGTTTTCACAATCAATTCCCTCTGCTCACAGAGAAAATCCACTCTGGACCTGCTCAGCCCTCTATTTGCACCCCCGTGGAGCTGTGGCATCCTCTGTTCATTTGACATTAAAGGGCCACAAAGCACTGAGTCAGATCTGTGTGTGTTCCAGCCCACAAACTCAGATAAAGCTTTCTGGCCTCACGTAGTGCCAGATCCCAATAATATTTGTGTGCAATGTCTCTAGAATATGTCTGTGGCTCAGAAACAGATGGTCTCGAGAAGAGTCATTCCTGGTGCTGTGGAAACCTTCAGGGATTCACACGTGCGTTTACCAGGAGATGAATCTGCCTGTCCTATTGGAACTGTGATTGATGGGTTATTGCTGCAAGACTCAGCCCTGGAAGTTTGTCCTCCCAGGAATCTGCCTCATTAATTAACTTGGACTGCTGGACAAGTTAGATGGACAGCTCAACAATATGCAAAAAAGGTTTGCAAGGTGAAAGATGAGATTTGTAAAGGTCATTAAATACCTAAGATGGAGGCAGTTGCTTCCATCTGTCCTTATTTAAATATCCTTATTTAAGTGTTCTTAAGTATTTAAGAACATACACACATCCACTTTGCCCTTGGTTTTGTTTTATGTTAAAGCCTGCTCTCTCAATACACTGTGCTTCATTTTAATATGTACTGAGGACATACATTATCCCTTGTTTCAGCCTTCTCTTCTGCAGATTTTATTTATTCTATGCTCGTACAAAGCACTACCCTATTTTTCAGTGCCTGCTATTTGAGGCTCTCTAAGTGTCACACAAACATTCATGAACTTCTCTGTGCTACCCATTAGAAAGTAAGCTGGCAGTATGTGCCTTTCCCCCTCCTCCCCCTCATCACCCGTTTATTCACCATTTTCATTGTTTTCTTTCTTCATTTTAGTCTGGTTCAACTGCCTGTGATGCTTCTCCCATGCCCACATGTGATGAAGGGCTGGCTGTGTTCTCCTTCCCTGGCTCTGACATGAAATAATCCTCCACAATCCGTGTCTGCGTGCTGTGCGCTTGCTAACCAAAGACCCAAAAGCACCGAGCAGCATCTATCAGAGCTGTACAACAAACGTAGCACTGCAGAGATAGCCGAGCTCTAATCACTCACAGCTCCAGGCACTTTGCTCTTCATCATACTTGTCTAGACAGACTAAATGGTCTCTGCGAGACAACCCCAGTGTTAGCCAGGAAAGCGGCTGCGTTTTCCATACGGATGAACTCCCAAACAGGTATGGCTAAGGGTGGGTATTCCCTGGAGCACGGGCTATAAAAGTGGCTCATCCCGTGGTGTAAAGGCACGGGAACGCGATGCCGCCTCCTGCCAACGCATCAAGTGCTTTTTAAGTGGTGCCGCCAGGTCGGGGATGTTTGTGGGCATTTTACAGCCCAGGAGAAGGAGGGGGGTCCAAGGTATTACTACAGCCAGCATGTCTGGGGGGGACAACGACAGAGCCCAAACCCACGATTTCGTAGGGGCTGGCTGTACCCTGATTACCAGGGTTGCTGCGTACCAGGCATGTTCTGGAAGGGCTGCAGAAGCAGGTGCTGCTCCTGGGACACCTGAACACCCCCGGACCCGCTGATGTGGAAAAGGGGCTGTCGATGCTGGTCCCCGGTGCGGGAATCCCACGGGTGGGTGTGCAGAGAGGGAACAAGTCCCCCAGCGCTCTGGGACCATGCACCAAGCACGAACACCGAGCTCAGCCCCCGGCACCGCAAACCCCCGGGAGGGCGCACCAAGAGTGCCCGGGCAGGACCCCTGGAGCCCGTGGGGATGATGCCCGGAGCGCAGTCCCTAATCCGCGGCGGGAGATGCCCCAAGCGCGGTCACCAGCCCCCGGAGGGGGATGCCCTAAGCGTGACCCGCCGCCGCCGGGCGAGGATGCCCCGAGCACGGCCACCATCACCCGGGGAGCGATGCCGTCGCCGGGGCAGCGCTGCCCATCACCCCGAGCCCGGCCGCACTCACCCGCGGAGCGGTGCCCGACACCCCGGGGGCGATGCCCATCACCCCGGGAGATGCCCCAGCCCGTCGGGGGGGTCCCGCCGCACGCCGGGGCCGCCCGGACCCCCCTTCCCGCCTGGCCGTGCCCTCCCCCGATGAGGCGACCCCGCGACCCCCGGGGGGACAGGACAGGACTCACCGCCCGCCGGGCCGGGACTGCGGAGGCCGGGAGGAGCGGCAGGGCCGGGGCACCCGGCTCGGGGCTGGCGAGGCGGAGCGGAGCCCGGCAGCGGCGGCGGCGGCGG
>VZTH01010936.1:0-21008 GCA_013397815.1 Aleadryas rufinucha
ATCCCAGCACCCCCACATCCATGGGAACTCTTGTCCCCACATCTGCAGCCCTCTAATTCTCCCATCTGCAGGTCCGGGGTGATTTCCAGTCCTGCCCCATCAGGGATGACCTGGAGCTTGTTCAGGGGCAGCTGGTGCCATCTGAATCCCCAGGAGAGGGGGTGACCTTTCATCTCCACACACGGGGAAACCGAGGCAGGGAATGGCACTGAATCCTCTCTAAGAAGTGGTTTCTCATCCTTTCCCCGGATATTTCCCCCAAATCTGAGCCTGTCAGTGGAGCCAAGACCCCCAGGCTTTGCCCCTATCTCCCTGCTGATGTGTGATCTCCCTCCCCCCATCCTCACATTCGAATTCCTTAAATAAAAAGAGCCTTTAAAAACACGTATTGCCACCTCGTTGGGAAAAACTGGAGTCACCTGGAGTGCTAATCCCGAGGCACCCTGGGGCTATGGGTGCTCCCTGGACTCGTTCCCGCGGGGCTGGTGGAGGAGGGGGCCCTTTGCTTTGCGAAGGCGTTGGGGGATTAACGGGAGGATTGGTAAATCTGACCCCAGGTAAAGATTAAGACCCAAAAAAAAAAAAAAAAGGAAAATCGTTGTGTTTTTTTCCCCGTGCCTGATGCACCGTGAAGATTAAACTGGGATGAGTCTGTGCTGCAGCCAGTTCGATTAGGGGTGGGGGACAGCAGGGAGGGATGTGAGGATGGGGCAGGGATGGGGGCTGTGTCTGGGGGTCTGGAGATGCCAAAGATGGGGGGAAAGGGGAACCTGGGGGAATGGGGAGCTGGGGGGCCTGTGGCCAGTCCCCAGGGGTCCCCAGGCTGCCTGTGGTCGGTGCTTTGGGGGACAACCATATCCATCACCACTGCCAGCCTAATCCTGGGGATGGCTGGCACTGGGCTGTGTGGGGGTGGCTTCAGCAGCTCATCCCAAAGGCTGATGGCTCGATGGACAGGGCTGGAAAGCACCCTGGAAGTGGGGAATGAGTCCCCCACAGCCAGCAGCTGCCTCCATTAGAGGCTGGATGTGCTCTCAATCCCACCCAACGTCCCTGGTCTGCATCCCACAAACCATCCCACCACGCAGCCACCTCCAGGGATAACCAGGGACCTGGTGCCTCATATTCCTTACCTTTGTCCAGATCCCCCACCCTCCACGGTTCTGGGGTGGGGGAGGCTCCCAGCAGAGCCCTGGGAATGTTGTCTGTCCCGCTGGTGATGCTCCCATGGGAAATGATGGGGAAGGGGACAAGGGGCTCTCCTGCAGGACACAGAGTGGGGGACATGTGCCTCCCCACAGCCAGGGTGCTGGGAAGGGACTGGCTTCCCTGCCGTGGTGCTCCTGTGTCCTTTTGGTGATGGAGGGGCAAAGGAAATTGGGGAAACACCCTCAGGGCTGTCTGGCCATTCTGAAGGACCATGTGACCAGTATGTGTACTGGGAGGAAACTGGAGTGGCCTTCTCTGGGGAGGACCATGGAGTGGCTGACCCCTCCATTGGGATGAGGCTTTTTGGGGGCTGAGCACTGACTTGGGGGTCAAGCAGCATTTTGGGGTGTTGAGCACTAGGTCGAGGGGCTGAGCACCATTTTGGGGAGCTGGCAACTGGTTTGGTGGTGGTCAAGCGTTGTTGTGGCTTGGGGGTCAAGCACTGGTTTGGGGGCCTGAACCCCGATTTGGGGTCTGGGCAGCAGCTCAGTGGCTGAGCACTGGTTCAGGGGGCTGAGCACTGTCTTGGGGGTCAGGCACTGTTTTGGGGGGATGACCACCCTCTCAATGGTTGAGCACTGGTCTGGGGGCTGCGCACCAGCCCTGGAGTTGAGTACCATTTTGGGGGGCTGAGCACCATCTCAGGGGTCAAGCACCTGTCTGGGGTGTTCAGCACCCACTCAGGGGTTCAGTGCTGGCTTGGGGGGATGAGCACTGGCCTGGGACTTGAGCACCGTTTTGGGAAGCTGGGAGTCAGTTTGGCCAGCAAGCACCAGTTTGGGTGGCTGGGCACCATTTCAGGGGGCTGAGTACCAGCTCAGAGCGTGAGCAGTGGTTTGGGGGGTGGTTTAAGCACTGTTCCGGGGCTGAGCCCCAGTTTGAGGGGCTGGATCCTTCCCGGGAGGGCTGGGGGGGCACCCCACTGAGGGTGTGCTCCTGTCTCACGTCCCATACTGGGGTCTGGCAGTGCCAGGGTGGGGGTTTGCTCTTGCTCTGTCTTTGCTCCCTGTCCTCAGCACGGAAGGGCCTCTGGATGGGGAGAATCAGGAAAAGCTGGCTCTAGGTCCCCTTGCTGCACCAAGGGTGTGGGCCCATCCCAGCCCTTCCCTGCCTCAGTTTCCCTACTGAAGTAACAGCAGAGCATCCCCCTTCCTCTTCAGGGCTCTCCCCGCTGCCTCCTGCCCACAGTGTTCTGGCTGCTCTCCCACTGGGCTGCCATGGGCACCCCTGCCCAGACAGGTAGGGATGGGAAGGGTCATCTCATCCCCACGCCCAGTGGCTGGGTGCTGGTACCCTGGGCAATGCTGGGGTACCAGGAGCATCCCTGAGCATTCCCCTGGGAACTCAGGTGTGGTGGGTGTCCTGGCAAACCCTCACCCAGCCAACTCTGTGCTGGAGCCTCAGCCTGCTCTCCCGAAGGTCCTGGCAACCAGAAATAGAATCTACCTGCCTGGAGCAGGGTGGCACTCAGGCTGGTGCCAGTGTGTGAGGAAGGGGGTGTGTGGGTGCAGGGGCACCATCCCCTGACAGCTGAGCTGCTGCCCTCGGGGTGGGGACAGCCACAGTCCCCTTCCCAGGGGTCTGCAGCTCTGGGGAGGTGAAGAGGAGCCCGAGATGTCTCCATCCGTGGGGCAAGGAGGGCATATGCCCACTCTGTGCTTTGCAGGTCACCTTGGACCCTGCTGGCCCTGGCTGGCCTGGGGACCCATCTGACACCCTGCCCTTGCCTGGGCCAGCAGCAGCTTCACCATCTCCTCTGCCCCAGGCGAGGCCAGAGGATGGGACAGGGCTTTTTCCTGGCCTCAGGGCCATGCTGTATGCCAGGGCTTGTTCTTTGTGCCAGCACTTCCTCTGGATGCACCCTTGGGCTCCTTTCTTCCTGGGGGATGCAGCCCTCCCCCTCCTTGGATGCTCCTCTCCTCCCACTGGGTGGGGGACAGATCTAGATCAGGAGGAGGATCCCTGAGGCCCCATGCCCAGGGTCTGCATCACCCCAACAGGGTCATGCCAGTGCCATGGCCCCACAGGCTTCTCAGGATGTGTGGGTACTGGGAGCTGGTCAGGGTGTGATGATGGCAGAAGGTCTCCTCATAGGAGAGGGACACCACTGGGGACACTGGTCTCTCCAAGTCCCATCCTGGGGGACAAAACCATGCTCTTCCATCCCCTGGCTGGCTTTGCCCTGGGATGCTATTCTTGGCTGCACCCCCAGCTTCTTCCCAAAGCTCTCCTGGGGGATGCCCATGGGGTGAGGGCTCAGGAGTCTCCCTGCGTCCATCCTGTACCTGCTCAGAAACCCCATCCCAGAGCTGGAGTCAGTGCCCTGTAGTGGGGAATAACTCCTGGGTCCCTCGGGAGCGGATGCATCACACCCAGCCTTACTGCCCCTGAGCACCCGCCATCATTTATTGTGTGGAAATACGGAGGAACCTGGAAATTCAGGGTTGGAGAAAGGCCTGGGGGCGCTGGGGGCTGGGAAGGGACACAGCGCCCCGGGCCAGGATGACGTATCCGGGGTGATGCCGGGATGCTGAGAGCATCCCTCTGAGTCTTCGCCGGGGAATGCGGCCATAGATGTGCGCAGGGGGCTGGGTGCTCCAAAACACACAACCCCCCTGTGCCCTCGAGGCTGAGACTGCCACAAACTCATCGCAAGGGTGAAAATAGCTGTGGGGCGAGAAGGGTGCTTGGCCACATCCCTGCGCAGCTTCGCTTCAGCCACATCCTGTCAGGGGCGGGGGGGGGACGCCTCGCTCCGGAGGGACCCTCCGGTGGGCTTTGTGCCGGGGGGGCCGTGTCGTGTCGGAAATCACGTGGCTCTGGGGCTTGGGGCTTTACGGGAAGCGAGGGTTGAGGCGAGGGGCAGCTCGCATCCCCCCCGGGATGGCTTGGCCGGGGTTCAGCTCCGATCGGGCCCCCGAAGCAGCTGCCCCGTGGCGGCGGCGGCCGCTTCCCGGCAGGCGAGGGGTGACGGGGGGGACGAGGAGCCGCCATCGCTCCCCGGAGCAGATGGTCCCTCGGCAGCAAAGCTGCCCCTTCCGCATCGATTACCCGGGCCGGCCGTTTAACGATCGCTTTCCGGGGTTAATTAAACTCTCCTCGCCGAAGGCGGCTGCGCGGCGGGGCCCTACCTGCCTGCAGCCCCGATGCACCCCCCAAAACGGGGGTGGGGACGAGCCTGTGGCTGGAGCTGGGGTTTGCTTCCAAGCCAAACCTTAAGATCCATCCTGGAGTGCGGCGGCTGTGCCAGGGGCATCGCCACCGCCGTGGCTGCGCTTCTCCCCGGGGCACCCGGAGCAAGGTCAGCTGCCGAGTCTGGTTCTATCCCACTTTCCAGGCAGCATGGGGTGCTGGAGCAGAGGCTGCCCGGTGTTTTCCCCTGGCCGCTGGTTTTTTTTGGGAGCGATCCCCAATACCTCGCTCCGTGGGGTTTGGTCTGTGCCCCACCATGTCTCTGTTCACAATGATTTTGGAGGAAGGCGTCGAGAGCTCGGCGGCAGACGGCGGCTCCGGAGCAGCACGGGTTGCCGAGCGGGTCGCAGCCCTGGGATTGTCAGGAGTTGCTGCTTTTTGCATATCTAAATGTGCCCTTTCAGCCGGCGCTCTCGGTCGAAACTGCCATCTTTTGCCTCATTGTCAGCCTCGCCGAGGTTACGCATCGTTTGCTGACTCACAGCCTCCTGCTCTAATTACTCGTTCGACTCCCTCCCTGGAGCCACCCGGCCAGTCCCGGCACATCCCTTCCCGCTGCCTTACCGCCGGCCGGAGGGCTGGAGCCGGGGCATCCATGCAAACCTCCCCCCGCACCCGTCCCTGCCCGCGGGCATCGCTCCGCGGCTCCGGGTGCAGCTGAAAGCTGCTGCCCTGGTCGTCTGGTCCAGCATCCCACTGCTCGCACCCCTGGGATGGTTTTGGGATGCAACCGGGGTCTGCAGCCGGGGCATCCATGCAAATCCCCCTCCCTGCACCCATCCCGGCCCGTGGGCATCGCTGCGAGTCTCCAAGAGCTTCTCTCCTGATTGCCTGCTTCAGCTTTCCACGCTCACCCCTTCCATAACCCCCCTATGATGGTTTTGGGGTGCAGCCGGAGGTTGGTGGGGGCTGTCAGGGCAAACACACGGCACAGCAGACCCATTATCCAGGCGCGATGCTGGGGGGGCTCCGGGCTGGCGGTCCCACCGGGCATCCCCCCAGGCATCGCCCCGCTGAGGGATGCTCGCTCCCACGCACCCTCCGAGGTTCCCAGGAGCATCCCGGGCCCGCGGCCCCCCCGGGGCGAGCGGAGCCCGGCCCCCCCTCGGCGGCAACGCCGGCTGGGACGAGCCGCGCGTTAAACCCGTAAGCTGAGCCTCTTTGATCCCCGTCCGATATGATCAGCCGCCAGGGAGCTCTGAGCCGGGCCCAGCGTGATTTCCAGCGTCGCGGAGATTCGAACAGACGCCGCAATTACCGATGGGATCGGGCTGATCCCGCTCTTGGCCTGCTGCTCCGCACCGGCTGGGGTCCTGCCTGCCAGAAACAGGGAAAGCACCAGCTCTGACCTTTTAAATATTATTATTATTATTAATTTTATTATCACCATCATCATCAACATCAAACTATCCCCCCATCCCAGGCTTGCCATCACTGTGATTCCAGTGGGAAGAGCCTGTTCTCCCCTCCAGTATCTCCCTCCTCAGATCCTTACACCTTCCAAGGAGAGGGGACCCAAGCTCACCCATCCCAGAGAGCCAGATGGATGCAGGGGCTCAATTTAGCTTTAATTAACTTGATTTTTTTTTATCTCCCCCTGTTTTTGATCGGTAATATCGAGGCGGAAACAACATCCCTGCAAATCCATCTTGCTAAGGGAGGTGAAACCAAGCCGGGTAATCCGGTGGTAAGGACAGCGCTCCGACGGGTAATGCAGTCGCGCTCGCCTTGGAACAGGAGATATTTTATATATTTATATATCAAGGGGAAAAAAAGAGCCGTGTATGTGTTTGCACAGGCTTCTGCCTGTCACAGAATGGTCCAACCACGCATCTTATCTCGTAAAGCCATATTTTGGCCCTTTTTTTTCCCCCCCAAGAAAGTGAATTTTAAGCGCCAGGAGACAGTGATGGTTTCTTTGGAGCTGTTAGGATCTGCCATGTACAATAAATCTGTCTTAGTTTGTGGATTATTGGCCCAATAGACCGTAACAGCTCTGTCAGCCCCTCCTGGCGCGCTGTGTCCGGCAAGCTCAGCCTTTGGTGGGTTTTCCTGGTTTTTTTATTATTTTTCAGCAGGAATTTGCTAAGGATTTTTCTGTGCCATGTGCGTGTACAGCAGCTGATAGGGAATTCACAGGAGCTCAGTAACGTTCTTAGGTTTTGGGGTTTTTTTTTTGCTTTTTAAAAATATCTCCCCTCTGGAAAAACCCAAAGGCACAAAGTCCAAACCCCCAAAACAGGACGAAGAGGAGGGCAGAGCCTTCCTTGCCAGAGTGCATCCAGCCAGGGGCTGCCTCCCCAAAACTTGTGCTGGTTGAGAATGGGGTTTTACTGAATGGGGTTTTACTGCTTTCCAGTAGGATTTTCCCTGGATGGCCCTGCTCCTGCTGGCCGTTGTTCCCAGTCCACTGTGCTCAATCCAAGCCCGGAAAAACAGGATTTCCCGGGGATGGCGTGGGATGGTGTGCTGGCCCCTCCAGCCTTACCAGGCTGAGTAGCACATGCTCCTCTCACCCTCAGCCTGAATTTGAGGGGGTCTGAACCTCGCAGAGTGGGGGGGATTTGCAGCTGGTCCTGCCCCAGTGACAGGCACCCCCTGGTCCCGCTGCTCAGCGCGGCCTCAGCTCAGCTCTGGATGATGATGTGGGGTGAGATGTGGGGTGCATGTGTAGGGCGAGATGTGGGGGTGCACAGTGATGACGGGGTGAGCACTGAAGGGGTGAGCAGAGTGGGGTGCAGGCGTGGGGCACAGGTTGCAGGTGCGGGCAGGGATGTGCGGGTGCCGGGCTGGTGGGGGATTGGATCTGCTGCAGGGCTGGGAGGTGACACACGTCCACCTTCGTCCTCGAGGCGAGCAGGAGGAGGCGTGTGGGATTTGGGGTGGGGAGAGAGCAGGCTGAGCGCTCAGTGCTGTCTGGGACGGGGCTGGCGGGCGGTGCCACGGGGGGCTGCCAGCCGGGGATGCCCGCGAGTCCCCCCGGGCGCTGCGCTGGGGGAGCCGCTCTGGTCCCAGCAGCTCCATAAGCCCATTAAGAGCTCAGGGAGCCTTACACCTCGGGGGGCTGCAGCAGGGACTTGCACTGCTCCAGCTTAAACCCCTTGAGCTGAAGCGGGGGTGCTGCTGCGGGGACGCGAGGACGCCCGTGGCCATCCTCTGGAGGCACCCGTCCTGAATCCCCGGCGTGGGTGCTGGCGGCTTCCTCCCCTCAGGAATCTCTCAGGATACGGAGAGCTGCAGCCCTGGCACCAGGATTTGGCTTTGTTGCATTGTTAAAATGCACCATGAGGGTGAAAAAGTACATTTTTTTGTCTGAAAAATCCTCAGAGGAGGATGTTCCCCCTCGGGGTGCTGTCGTTCAGCATCACGGTGTGCAGGAGAAAAGTACAGGGAGGGCAGGTAGGTCCATCTGGGATGAGGATGGGGAAGCCACGCTGGTGGAGGGGAACCTGGTCAGGAATTGCTTGGGAAATTTTCTACCCTTAACCTTTTGACATCCTGTCAAAAGTGTCAGGAGCTATGATAGCAGGAAACCCCCTTCTCCCCCCTCAGAGAGGTCTTTGTGAAGCTCATGGGATGAAAACAGCTTCGTCAGAACACTGAGGGAGACGTTGTGGACAGTCCCTAAAACTCCATCGGCTCATACCAGACACAAGGATGGGTTTCTTTTTGTCGAATTTCTTTTTGGGAGGTGGTGGAGACACCATCCCTGGATGTGTTTAAGAAAAGATTGGATGTGGCACTCAGTGCCATGGTTCAGTTGAGCTGGTGTTGGGCATGGGTTGGACTCAGTCATCTTGAAGGTCTCTTCCAACCTGGTGATTCTGTGGGATTCTGTGAATCCACCACCTACAAGTCCATATCCTCTGGTGCTCCAGCTTGTTGGGGGGATGGATTCTGTGGGTACTCCCTGCCCAGCTCATCCCACAGCCCCTGCTCATCCCCCAGCCTTGCTTGGGCTCATCCTCCATGGATCATGCCACTGAGGGCAAGGTGCAGAACCCTCTGGCATGGGGAAGAGGGAGGGGGATGGGATGGAGAAAGCTGGGGAAGCAATAAGTGGAGGAGGATGTCCCTCATGGAAGCTGAGAGCGGGCAGTGGGAACCCATTTGGTTGAGAGCCCTGTGCTCTGGAGCTTCCCTCCCATGCCAGGAGCTCACCAGTGCTGTGGGAAGACCCATCCAGAGATGGAGATATGGGTGTCGGGTTTCAGAAGGGATGAAACCCTGATGGGATCAAACCCTTCCCTGGTGAGGGAAGATGGTTCTTGTGCAGGGGGGGTCACCAATCAGGCAGGCAGGTCCTGGGAGCAGGCTGGGAGCCCTGAACCCACCCTGGGCTTGCTGGAGAAGGGCTGGACCACCACGTGGCAGTCACCAACTACATCCAGCTCGCTCCTTGTCATTCCAGCTTGCCACCTGGGCAGTGAGGGAAGGGAGCATTGACATCTAGCTCTGGTTTGAGTGTAGCCCCTCAGAGCTTGGGGCCAGGACGGAGCAGTGAGCACAGATAGATGCTGACACCCTGCTATCAGTCCCCTCAGAGCACGTCTCCAGTGCGATAAACCCTTTCCAGCTCCCACCAAGAAGTGTTTCCTTCATGCTTCAGCTTCCCCAGGCTCGGTCCTGTGGCCCTTCCCTATCTTCCTCTGTGTTGTGACAGCTTGTACATGGGTTTTTCCGTGGTTGCTCTCCTCACAGTCATAGCGTGAACCTCTCTGTTTGTTACTGTGAGTCCTGCAGCTCTTTGAGCTGAGGGCCCTCCCATCCTGACTCATGCTGTGGCTGGTGGTGGTGATGGTGATCCCTTCCTCCTTCCCAGGACTCCAGCTCTGCTTTCCATCTGTCCTGGGGTCGGTTCTTTAACATCTGCCTGCTTCCCCCACCTCACTTGTGCTTTTTAAAAATTGCCACAGGATCAGAAAATACTTTGGGTTGGAAGAGACATTAAAGATTATCTCGTTCCACCCCTTGCCATGGGCAGGGACACCTTCCACCAGACCAGGATGCTCCAAGTCCTGTCCAACCTGGCCTTGGACACTTCCAGGGATGGGGCAGCCACAGCTGCTCTGGGTACCCTGTGCCACCCTCACAGGGAATTTCCCTCTAATATCTTATCTACCTCTGCCCTCTGTCAGTTTAAAACCCTCGTGCACTGTGCTGTTACAGCACGCCATGGTGAAAAGTCTCTATCCACTGTTCTTCCACACCCCCTTCATGCATGGAAAGGCCACAGTGGGGTCTTGTAGCTGTGCAGGACCCCCAGGGACAATCTGAGTGTTCCACAGCAGTCCCAGTGCTTTCTGCAGCCAGGCTGGTATCCAGTCAAAGACAGAAGCTGGGCCTTGGTACAACACCTCCCTGCCCTGCCACCCCATCATAGGCCCGGTTTCTGGGAGCAGTTTTCCAGGAACAGTTTTCCTAATAACTCCTGCCATCAGGTTGCCCAGGAGTGCTGGTTTTCTATCCTCTACTGCCATGTAAGGGAAGGAAGATGCCTTTCATTTCGGGCTGATCCTTGAAGAAGCGTTAAGAACCAAGAAAGGTACCCAAGAGGAATCTCTGAAGGAGAGCTTGGCTTGGGTCAGTCCATCTGTATCCTCTGGCCTCAGGTGTGTTTGCTCACCTGAGAGCACGCTGTGTGTTGGGTGCAGGTGTCCCCAGCCGTGGTCCTGGCTGAAGGCAGACCCCGTGTCTGAGGCCATTTGGTCACTGCTGATGCCAGTGTTGCAGTGTCCCCACCATCAGCCAGGACGGGGCACCCCTGGGGCTCCCCAAGACGGGGTGCAAACCCTCCCTGTGGCTCTGCTCTCCTGGAGGATGAGATGCTGGTTGCTCCCTGCGATGCAGCAGGTGCAGAAGGGAGGAGAATCATCTTCCTCCTGATCCCAGGATGCCCCAATTTGCCCGTTTGTTTGGGTGCTGCATTAACGTGGTTTCCTCGCCTGCCCTTGCCCTTGAGTGTGAGGATGGCTTGGGAGATCCGGGTCCAGTGCTGTGTCCATCCAACATGGAAAAGCCCAAGGAGGGGAAAAAGACAGTGAGGGAGACCTGAGGACCAGTGAAACCAGCGCCTGAGGTGTTCCCTAGGGTGAACGAAAATGGTGGGGCACCTGCCCAGCCCTGGGGGTGTCAGCAGCAAGTGTCCCCATCCTCTGGCACCCAATGGCCTGGGCAGCACCCTCCCCTCTGCCAGGGCTCCAGCACTGTCCTCTTGCTCAGCACCTTGCAGCCTGCTCGCCTGTGCTGCCTGGAGCTGTCCTGGGCTCTCTGGTTCCATCCCCAATGCCACCTGCAGGACCTGGCTTGCAGCAGGGGTCGGTCACCTGTGATGTCTCAGGGAGTGGGAAGCTCTCGGGGTGCACAGCAGCGAGCTCAGGCAAGTGCTTGTGTCTGAGCTAGAGAGCACCAGGGTTTGCTCTGTGTTATTCTGGATCTAAAAGGAAAAAAAAAACCCCAGGATTGCTCTTTCCCAGTTCCTGCATTTCCTGAGAGCAGCCTAGCTCCTAGCTTATCTTCAGACAGCCTCAGGGGTATTCCCTTGGAGTTTGGGAGTTTAATCAGGCATTGCTGGGGCATGTGAACTCTGCGGCGAGTCGCCGTTCCCAGGGAGGGGAGCGCCTCTCGCAGATATTTGGGTTGGCGTGCCTGGGCTGGGGGCTGGGCTGGCTGGGAACGCGCTGCTGCTTTTCCCGGGGATGCGACTGGGAATGGCTGGGGGTGACGACCTGCCCAGCTGGGAGGATGGAGGGCAGGATGCTGTGGGCAGGGTGGGTTCCCCTGGACATCCCCACGGCGAGGCTGCCCGGGCTTCGCTGTGCTCCTTCGGACCTTTCATCCCCTCCAGCCCTGCCTCTGCCACCTGCCTCTTTCCCTTCCAAACCCACGGATTTTCCTTGTAGCATCCTAGGCGAGAGCTTCTGGTCCCCACCAGCCATCCTGATTACGACCTGGCGCCCTTCTTCTGGCCCCTCTGGCCATAACCTGACCCTGCTGCTCGTTTTATTTTGGGTGGTTTTGAACTGGGCAGAGATTCCAGTGGAAATGCCCGGCGCCGGGCTCTGCTTCACCGGTGGAACCGAGGGCTTTGTTGCTGGCTCTTTCGCAGGCAGTATTTCTTTTTTTGGGGGCTGGATATATTTCTGGCAAGTAAAATGACGGATGCTCTGTTTCGTTTCCAGTGGCAGCGTTTCAGATTCCTTGCTCCAGGGCAGGAGCCGAGCGAACTCCGATTCCAGAGCAGCTCTGGTACCTTGGCAGCTTAAAGGCCACGGGGTTTGCTTGAATGACAAGCGGTGCTGAGCGTGGGGAAAGCTCGGGAGAGGCGGTTTTGTGCTCATGCCTTCCATCTCTTGTAGGAGCGAGATCCCACGGAGCGGGGAGGCATCTCTGTACTGTCTTCCTGCTCTGCAGGCAAACTGGGAGGTGGTGGGAAGACATGGAGAAGGATGGCGAGCCCTGCCTTGGGGGGATACTC
Organism: Aleadryas rufinucha; assembly: GCA_013397815.1. Lineage (NCBI taxonomy): Eukaryota > Metazoa > Chordata > Aves > Passeriformes > Aleadryas > Aleadryas rufinucha. Next base: position 11,879 of record VZTH01010936.1, read on the forward strand.
CCTGCATCACTGCTTGGGAGATGGGGAGAAGCAAAGTCTTGAGGCATTTCTGTGTGTCTTCTCCCGAGGAGCATCCTCTTGGATGCTCTTACCACAGCTCTGCCCGTGCCTCCCCTTGTACCCGGCTCGGAAGGATGGAATCATAGAATCATGGGATGGTTTGGGTGGGAGGGGACCTTAAATCTCATCTCATTCCAACCCCCTGCCATGGGCAGGGACACCTTCCATTATTCCATGTTGCTCCAAGCTCCATCCAACCTGGCCTGGGACACTTCCAGGGATGGGGCAGCCACAGCTTCTCTGGGTGACCTGTTCCAGTGCCTCTGTAGTGATCCAGGTGTGGATCCCCAGGGGCTGGCTGAGCTGTACCCTGCAGTGTTGGTGAGCCCAAGCCACCAGGGAGGACAGGACCTGCCAGGAGGGCTGGCCTGCTGTTGGGATGCTGCAGTGCTGGGGGTGAGGTGTGAGGGATGGGAGTCCACAGCCGGGGGGGTCAGGGCAGGTTGGGGATCTGTCTTCCTGAAGCTCCCCAGCTTTTTTTGGCTTGTCTGCATGGACCTGAGCCACCTGTCGGTCTGTGGGCAGGGTCTGCCCATCCCTCACAGAGCTCCCCTGCACTAGGTTTTGGGACAGAGAGAACCCTGACTGCTGCCTGCCCCCCAAAACCTGTATGCAAAACCTCTCAAGCCTCTCTGGCCCACTGGGCTTACTGGAAGCAACTCCCCTGGGCACCAGTGGGGATGGGATGGTGCCAGCCCCATCACTGTGGTGAGTTCTGGCTGTGCTCAGCAAGCCTGTGGGGCTGGGAGGAGACCGACTCGGACTCTCTGAGGGCTGTGGGGTGCCTCACTGCCCCCTCCCAAAGCTGAGCTGATTTTCCCCCCCCTCCAAGCCCTGGCCAAGCAGCCTTCCTCCCCTTTCTCTTCTTCCTCCTATTTCCCTCCTGCCAGCGAGGCCAAGCAAAACGCGGTGCTGACCAAAAATAACAACCGCCGGCAGATCCAGACAATGGATAAACCCCCGGTGAGGGCGAGGGCGACCCGAATCCTCCCAGAGGAAGACGGGATTATTCGCCGTCCTCTTAGACATCTGTCAATAGCTGCCGTCTGCGGACCCGCTTTCCGACGGGGCCGTCGCCTTCCTGCTGGGAAAAGTGGCTCTTCCAAAGCGGCTGCCTTCAGGAGCAGGGATCGTGGGCACTTGGGATGTCATCACTGAGCACCATAAGGTCCCCACCACCCAGTAATGGCCAAACTCAGATGCACCGAGCTGGCCCCGGCGCTCTCAGGTGGTGATGGTGACACAGGTGCTGGCATGGATGCACCAGCCCGTCCCCAGTGCCAGCTTTCCTGGGGTCTGGAGCAGCCTCTCGGTTTGTGCTCTGCCACCACGGAGCTGCCTGGTGGGATGTGCAGGGATGAGGTTTTGGGAGATCTGGGAGCACAAGGGGACCTCTCCACTCTGGAGCTGTTCTTGGAGGTGGCACTGATGGATTTGGGCACTGCTGGAGGTGGCACTTGGTGGTGGCACTAATGGATTTAGGCACAATGGGAGGTGACACTTGGTGGTGGCACATGCAGATTGGAACATCATTGGCGGTGGCACTGATGGCTTTGGGGCTCTTTGCCATCCAGTATTCCCATGCGACTGTGCCTACAACTTTTTCCCTTAATTTTAATTAACTTCCCCTCACTCAGCCCATGCCGATGGGTCTCTCCGTGACCCGGTTGTCGGTCAGACCCCGGGTAATTGACGCTGTAATCACCCCATCTGTTAACGGAGCGATTCACACGTCTTAGCTTGGCCTGGGCACGCCATGGGAGGGTCTCCCCGGGGCAAAGCCATCCTCAGCCCCCCAGCTCTTTGGGGGTCCTGCTGGGATGCCTGTTGCCATTGGCATCTGCCACTGGGCAGCGCCTGCCCCTGCCCACCTGTCCCCGATGCCCTGGGGTCATTCCGCCTGGTCCCCTGAACCTCACAGCCCTGAATCACCTTGGGGACCTCACTTGGTGGACAGAACATGGGGAGCTAGTTGGACCAAAGCACTGGAGTCCCTCCAGGAAGGTCTAGGGGGGATTTGCAGAGGACAGGAGGGGTTCTGCTGGGCTGGGATTGATGGCGCATCTCCGGGGCGATGCCAAGCTGGGGGGAGTGGGCGAGTGGCAGAGCCGTGCCACGGCGCGTGAATGTCAGATGCTGCTTGGCTGCGAGCTGGGCTCGTGCGAGAGCAGATCTGTTCAATCCCATTTGGAGAGGGGGGAGAGGCGGGGGGGGGGGTCTTCCCCAGGCTCAATCTGGTAGGTTTTAGTTACAGTCGTTTTAGGATTTGGGCAGCGAATTGGTGCAGCTTTGGCACAGGGGGGGATGGATGAGCACCGAGGCTGCCAAGCCTCCCTCATCCCCCGGAATTGGGGAGGGGGGGGACCACGCAGGTGGGTGCAGCCCCCGAGGCCGAGCAGCGTGGTCGTCACCCGGCTCTCTGGGCAGCAGCTGGGCGAGCGGAGGAGGGGAGGAGGTGCCTGGCGTTGTCCGCAGGGCACCCGCAGCCCTGCAATGCTCGGGTGGACGCTTCAAATCGCGTTATCTCCATAACCGCCCGGCTCTGGCCGCTCCGAGTGGCAGCGGAGATAAGTGGATTTCCAGGGAGCGCCTGGTCGTCTGACATTTAAGACTCCTTAATCCGTAACCACCACCCCGCGGAGGCAGGACGCAGCCACATTTCCCAGCTGGGGCAGCCCCGGGCGCAGGTCGGTCCCTGCGGGGGTGGCCCCAGCTGTGCCAGGGCCACAGGGTGAGGTTCAAGGATGTGCACGGAGGCAGCGGGATCCCTGGGCACTTCCTGGTCCTCTCCACTATGATAACCTCCTTGGAAGTCCAGGGCACATTGGTGGCAGGCTCTGGGGTGTTGCCTGAGTCAGGCATCAGGGTGTGGCTGTGCTGGCAGATTGGGAAGCCTGCAGCAGCCATGGGGGAAAACCCAGCACCGGTGGGGAGAAAATATGCCCTTGTTGGATCCCTGGCGTAGGGAGCCCACCTGGGGAGGTGGTGTCACCTCCTGCCTGCTCAGCAGGATGTGGCATGGCCTCACCACGCTGTCCCTGAGGACGTGCCTGGCAGGACACATCCTGGCCCGCCCTGCGTGTGTGTCCAGAGTTGCTCCTGGGGGGCATCACCGGGGCCGAGTGGCTGCCTGCAAAGAGGAGACGGGTGAAAGCCACTCTGTGCACCATGATGATTCGCCATCTGCTTCCAGGGCAAACTCCAGATGCTGGATTTAATCTTCCATAGCCTTTTTAATTCAGGAGTTGGCTTCTTAACATCCCTCAGTGCCACCTCGGCAGCAGAGACAAGCAGAGTGGCTGCCACGACTGGTCCTTCGAAGGATGTTCTGGAGCACGAGAGATGAGCTATGTCCTTGTGAGTTGCCCATCTGGTGACCTGTCATACCTCGACCCATCATACCTCCGGCTCTTTACCCTGCCCAGGGTGAGCCTGAGCATTCACAGCACTGCCCAAACCTCCCCCCAGGCCTGGGTGTCCTCTCCTGATGTCTGGAGAAAAGGTTGGTGGGTGATGGTAACTTCCATGGTACATCCAGGAGTGGATCTTCTGGCTGGACCAGTTTTTGGGGAATATGAATGCAGAGAGCAGAGCTTGGGGGCTGTTGGGTTGACAGAGGTGATGGCTTGCAAATAACAGGCTTGTCTTTGCCTCAGGCACCTGGTTATCAGGCACCATGGAGGGGTGTCCTGTAGGGATAATCAGCCTTGGGAGATCATGGATTGATTTCTCTCTTGGTTCACCTGCTGCTGGACATCTGGCTGGTGAGGCTGTGATGAGACATCACCGCCTGTTTCAGCTGACCTGTGTCACCTGGTGGAGGGAACAGCAGGTTCGACTGTGCTGTGGAAACGGGCACCTGGTGGCTGAGTCAGCTGTTGCGGTGCTGGGGTCGGAGCTGCTGTGAACCTTGTCCTGGTGGGGCTTGTTCTCCTGAGCCTTTGACCTGGGTTGCTGCTGGACCCTCTGGCTTGTGACAGTGCTACAGGGCCGTGGTCCTGTTCTACCCACGGGGTGTCTCATCCCAGGATGTGTTTCAGACCCCAGGATGCCTCCAGGGTGTCTTGTCTCCCCACACATCGCTCCCACCACCCGTGGTCCCATGCTCCTGGCCATCTCAAGGTCCTGTCTACTGTTGGCCAGGGCAGCTGAGGAGCACAGGGACCACCTCCAGCCTCTCTTTGGAGCTGCAAGGGGAAGGTGCCTCTGGTTGCAGCCTCCCTTGACCTACATCTTTCCTGGGATGCCTTTGAGAGGGGCACATGCTGGTGGTGGGCGCCCTACTTCGGTCTGTCTGTGGCACAGCCGAATCTGTCCATCCGTCTGTCTGTCCATCCATCACCAGGGAGTGATGGTGGTGGGGAGGAGGTGGGGGCCATGCTGGGCGGGCGGCCACGCGGCGAGGGGGAGGAAGTGGGGACAAAAACGCGGCGGAGGGGACAATTGCAGCCTTTCTCCGGGCTGAAAAGACGCCGGGGTCCCTTCCGGCCTCGTCCTCCGTCTGCTGCGGGCGGACAAAGCCACCGCCCCCAGTGCCCACCCAGCGCCCAGGGATTAGAAAAAAAGGCGAATTTTGATTTTCTCCTTTTGTTTCCGGAGCCCGGGAGCAGCTCGGCTTCAGCTTTGCTGCTTTCTTCTCCCTTTACGCCGTGTCTGTGCACGGCTGACCAACCGGCGGCTTTTCTGGGAGGAGGGTGATTTATTTAAAATTAAAGGAAAGCAGAAGTTCTTTCTTGAAGACGAGACTTTTTAGGTCGGCGGGAGCTGATGGCTTTCCAGCCATGCAGCGAAAACACAGGGGAGCCAGCTGGAATTTGCAGCTTGTCATTTTTTTAGGAGAAGCAAAGCTCCTCTCCTGCTCCCCTCTGACAGTGAATGGTGCCTGCAACTGGGGGCACTCTCAGTCCATCGGCTGGCAGGGGTTTCTCTGGACCACCAGAGATGATCCTTTTGCAACCTTTATTTATTTTGGTGTTGTCAGGACTATTGCAGAGCAGTCCCCTGTGTGCTGGGGTGCAGGGAGCCCTGGGGCAGAGTGAAGGGGGTGAGGGGTGGTGTGGTGCTGAGAGCTGGGGGAAGACCCAGGCAGAGGAATATCCCATTTTTTTCCCCCCCAGGACCAAGAGAGAGCACAGCTGCATTGCCCCATCTGAGCATTCCAGGCTGGTGGGAGGCAGGTCTTTGGGGTGACCCATGGAAACCAGAGAATCACAGGATGGTTTGGGTTTGAAGGGTCCTTAAAGATCATCTCATTCCACCCCCAGCCATGGGCAGGGACATGTTCCACTAGACCAGGTTACTCCAAAGCCTGGAGTAACTGGGTAACCCTCCAATCTGGCCCTGAACATTTCCAGGGATGGGGCAGCCACAGCTTCTCAGGGCAACCTGTTCCACGGGTGCCGTCCCTCACCCTGGGTCCCCCTGGCTTTCGGACCCTGGACCTGGCAGGGGGTTGGTTGCAGGGGAGGAACAGTGTCCTGCAAAAGGCTGGGAACCCCTGGGTGTGGGTTGGGGCCTCCCGACCTTGGTGGTGTCCCCTTGAACCCTGGCGTCCCTCCAGGCTGTTAAGCTGCCCCGTGCAAAGACCCGGGCGAGGGAGCCCATCACGTGCCCCTTAATGCCGTGGCCGGGACTAAGCACCTTCTGACAGGGACCCAGATGACGCTGCCCGGCGCCTTCCCCAAGGGATGGGGGCCGGAAAAGGGGCAGAAACGGGACGGGAGGGGGGGGCCCTCCCTGTCTTTACTCGGGTCAATCATAAAGAAGGGATTAAGATCATTAATTCCTCCCCCCGCTGCAATTAACGACGGGGCCGGGCAGCGGCTGGCGAGGAGCAGCGATATGTGCTGTGCTGGGTGGTCCCACGGTGTCAGGGCGGGGGACCCCCCCGTTTAATGCGAACTAGCCAGGCACCCCCCAGCACCCCTGTCTGGGGTCCCTGGCGAGGACAGCGTGGGGACAGACCCGTCCCAGCTGGCACGGCCGCGGTGTCCGGCGCCTGCTGACGCGGTGGCCCCGGGGGCTGGAGGGCAGCGCCGGGTGGTTGCAGATGGTGGGAGCTGGCGGAGGCAAAGCGGCGGCCGGGACAATGGCGGGATTGTGCGGTGGCGCCGCTGGCACAGCTCGGCACGGCTCGGCACGGCTCGGCGCCGCACCCCGTGCCAACAGCGGGCACTGCCTTGCGCCGCTGGGGCTGAGCGCGGCCACGGCGCCGTGCCCGGTGTCTCGGTGGGTGCGGGGAGCTGCATCGGGTGCGCTGGGGTGGCCCTGTCCCGCAGCCCCGGGTGCTCGGGGGGGCTGTGCCAGGCCGTGCAGCCATCGCCCCGCTGGCAGGGGGCTGCGAGCGGGGGCTCAGAGCTGCTGGCACCCGATCGAGGAGGAGGTGTGGGACCAGCCAGGGAGGCCGGCCGGTATGTCTGGCTGCAGGAGAAGATGGGAACTGGTGGAAATGGTGACCACGGCGTGGCTTCAGCTGGTGTCCTCCCCACTTTGGCACATGGACCCCGCTGTGGGAGACCCGAGCGGGCAGGACCCAGCTCTTTGCCACAGCATCTCCAGCAGTCGTGGCCGGAGACCACCCGTACGTCCCCGGCAGCCCCGCGGCACGGCGGCTCCGATGGCACAGGGCGAGCGGGCAGGGTGGCACATCGCGGGCCGGTCTGGCCGGGCGCTCGGCTCCCTGCATGGCGAGGGGCGGGCGGAAGAGGCGCAGGGCCGCAGGAAAGGCGGCCGCGGGCAGGCGTGAGATAACACCACCGGGCGCTTTATCTCACATCCTCCCGTCCGGTGCTTTTCCTGCCGCGCTCCCCGCTCCGGCCCCAGCGCCCGTTGCTGTCGGCACTAAGGTGTGACCCGTCCTAAGGCCTCCAGGGACGGGTCCCCCACTTCCCTGGCAGAGGGGACGGGTGATTCAGCTCCATGGCAGCAGCTCGCCCATCCTCCCAGCACCCCGTCACCCCACTGAGGTGCACCCCACCTCACCGCTGTCCAGCATCCCCCCGCCTGGCGTGGAGAGGGATGCTGGGGAAGGGCAGCCCGTCCTGCCGCCGCAGCCCTCCCTCCCCACGTGGCCTGGCGAGCTCCCGGCTGGAGCCCAAGCCCTGCATCGATCCGCGCTGCATCTTAAATCCCGCAGCAGCTGAAGCAAGCGGTTTTCAGCGCCAGGGCGGGGGGGTTTCTCCGTGGGCGAGCCGGCTCTGGCACCGGAGTGAGACACCGGGGCTGCTTCCGCAGCCGGTACCACGGTAGTTGGCACAAGGACCTTGCCCCCATCAGCGTTTTATCGGCGATGCCCAAGCTCTGTCCGTGGGAAAGGGTCCTCCTGAGCTCTTGTGGGGCTCCTGGGGCTGCACTGCAGAAGGGGATCCGAAGGGTGATGGATGAGCAGGAGTGGGGCGTGGGGGTGCAGGGATGCCCCTTGCTCTGCTGCATCACCCCTGCGCAGGAGTGAGGGTCTCAGCAGAGCTCTCCACACGTGGCCACATCCCTGTCTGCGCTCTGGAGAGGAGGGTGCCGGGATAGCCAGGATGGAGGGATGGGGTGGGCGAGGGGCCTCCTCCCACTGCCACCCTCCCCCAACTGCCGCCGGGGTGGGGACGTGGGTTCCTGCTCCACTAAGCCCTGCAGCTTTTCTCCTCTAAAGCCTGATTACTTGGCGGTGCCTGTGTGCGTGCGTGCTCGAGAGGGAGGAGGAGGAGGAATTTCACAACAACAAGTGTTTGCAGCCACACTGGGCCCAGCTGCCCCGGAGTCGCCCCAGGGACAGCAGCATAGCATCCGCTCCAGGAAGGCTCTTGCTGTCACTGCTGAGCCCAAGGCTCTGCTGGAGCAGCCGGGCATGTGTGCTGGGCATGCTGGGGCATGGCAGGAGGTCAGCACTGGGGCTTGGAGGTGGATGCTGTGGCTCCCTGTGGGGTTGAAGGTGGGCACTGCAGCTCCTGATGAGGCTTGGAAGTGGATGCTGCAGCTCCCTGTTTGGTTTGGAGATGGACACTGCAGCCCTTGGTGGGGTTAGGAGGTGGATACCATGGCTGCCCACGGGATTTGGAAGTGGATGTTGCAGCTCTTACAGGGATTTGGAGGTGAACACCATGGCTGCCCATGAGATTTGGAAGTGGATGCTGGAAGTGGCTCAGAATTGGATGCTGCAGCTCCCTATGGGATTTGGGTCAAACACTGCAGCTGTTGGTGGGGTTTGGAGGAGGATGCTGTGGATCCCTGTGGGACTCGAAGGTGGACACTGCTGCTCTCCATGTGGCTTCCTTCCCCTGCCCAGTGCTGGCTCAGGGACAACGGTCCAGGAGGAGAAAGAGGAGGAGGAGGAGGAGGAGGTGGAGGAGGAGGGGTGCAGCCTAGCCTGAGCTGGGTGAGCAGCATCCCAGGGATTGTGGGAGTTGGGGTGTTGCCTCCATGGCGCTTGGCCTGGGGGACAAGGATGGCTGTGGGGTGGGAACCAGGCATCGCTTGCATGAGCTCCAGCTCCTGGCCCGGGAGCATCCCGCTGGCGCCTGCGGTCCCATCCGGCGCGGGGCCGCACGCCGCTGGAGCGGAGCGGGAGATGAGCCCCGTGACTTCCCTGGGGCTGCCGTCCCTGGGGGAGGAGAGCCGGGCACAGAGAGTCTTTAAGCATCAGAGTGCCATTGCTACCAGGCCAGGACTTCCCCTGTGACCCCCCACTTCTGTCTGGATGGCGACCCTTTTAGAGAGCAGCGGAACGGATCTCCACCGAGGTCCGTTCCCTGGAGTTCCTTTGTTCGCGGCGCTGAGATTTTCGTGGCAGGGGGAGGAAGAGCCGCTTTGAAAAGCCCGTTGGCTCTTGCCAGCGCTAACTCTCTTTTCTTTTCTCCTTCCAGAGCCGCGTGGTGTGTCCCAGAGCCGCAGAGTATGTCTGTGCACTGAGAGCACCCTGAGTCCTCCGCAGCCGGCGCGGGAGGAGACACCCCGTTGATGCGCGGTCCCGTCTGAGCGTCCCCGGTGGCTGGCGGGCCGGTGCTGCCAGAAGGGCTTTGGGGGTCTTTCGCTTTGGCATTTGGGGGTGGGTTTTTGGGGTTGATTTTTTTTTTTTTTTTTT
>VZTH01010936.1:21047-35122 GCA_013397815.1 Aleadryas rufinucha
TTTTTTTTTTTTTTTTTTTTTAAATTTTGGGGTTGGTTTTGTTGTTGTGCTCCGGGCACCATGTCAAATTCGGGCTCCCATCAAGACACTGGGAACAAGCCAGAGACGGAAAAAAATAACCAAGATGACTCTCAACCCCCCGTCAACTCCGAGAGGAGGAACAAAAGTGGAATAATAAGTGAACCTTTGAACAAAAGTCTTAAGAAGTCCCGTCCACTCTCCCACTATTCCACCTTTGGTAGCAGCAGCTCGGTAAGCGAACATTCAGAGAAAGGCAACCCCTTAGCTAATGGCAACGATGCGACTGTGGATAAAAGTCATTCTACCTCAAAGCACAAAAACATCTCTAGTATGCTGAGCAAATTAGACCGGATGTCGGAGCTCTCCTCAGAAGGACAGACCGCCCTCCAACAGTTTGCTCAGTCGACAGAAATGCTCAAAAGAGTGGTACAGGAGCATCTTCCTCTAACAAGCGAGCACGGGACTGGTATCTCTGACATGGAGGCAGTCTCAGCTGCAGAGACAATGAACGGCCCCTCTGATTTTCCTTACCTGGGGGCTTTTCCCATCAACCCAGGCCTTTTCATTATGACCCCTGCCGGCGTGTTTCTGGCAGAGAGCGCGCTCCATATGGCTGGCTTGGCAGAGTATCCCATGCAGAATGAGTTGGCATCTGCCATCAATTCGGGGAAAAAGAAACGGAAAAGATGCGGCATGTGCCCGCCCTGCCGAAGACGGATAAACTGCGAGCAGTGCAGCAGTTGTAGGAATCGCAAAACTGGCCACCAGATTTGCAAATTCCGAAAATGTGAAGAACTCAAAAAGAAGCCTTCTGCAGCACTGGAGGTAACCGGCCCCTCTCAGGCACCCTAACCCCTCCTCGGGCTGCGCTCCTGGGTTTGGATCTTGCCCTAGATAATAAAACACCTGGTACTTCTTACTTTTTTTTATTTTTCCCTTTTCCATTAACAGCTCTCACCCTGAGATGTGTGCTCTGCCCAGCTCCCCCAGTGCCCAGCCCCTGCTGTGTACTGGGGTTGATTGGTGTGGGGAGGAGGGCTGGGGTCTCTCCCTGGGGTCTCTGGGCACGCTGGACTTTGCTCTCTCCTTGGCGAGCACAGGCAGCAGCGGGGCTCTGCTGGGGTTTTGGTGATGGCTTCTCCTGTCCTCAGTGGGTGGCAGCTCCCTGAGCTGGGGAGCAGCATCTAACCCCAGAGGAGGGGGATGACTTTTTGGGGCAGAGCTTGGGGTAATTGGTTGTGATGAAACCTGTGGCCACAGTGCAGCCAAAGCCCAGCCCCTCAGTTCAGTCCACTCTGAGCAGGAGCACAGCGGTCCCTGGTTTTGGGAGCAAACTGCTGCAGTGTGTGCTGGGCAGCATCCCCAGTGGAGTGGCTGTACTGGGTCTCTCTGGGCCAGCACCTTCTGGGGTGGTCAGGATGAGTCCATAAGGCAGCAGTTGGATTTCCCGTGGCAGCAGTGCTGCAGTCCCCACTGGCAGTGCTCCTGTTCCACCACCCAGCAGAGCCAGGAGCATCCCTGCTCCTGCTGGGGGTGCCCAGGTGCCCTGGTGTGAACCTCTGGATGGTGCTCAGGCTGTCACTGCCCACCATGGCCTGCTTGTGGATGTCCTTGGCTTTGGAGGAGAGCCATTGGGTTGGGGTGCCACCTTGCCAAATCCACTGGGGAGGTGTGACATTCATGTGGGGACTACAGGGGAAGTCTGGTGACTTGGGTTGTGTGGGCCTGAAACTCATTAGGGGCCGTGGGCAGCTGCTGGTGGCGTGGCATGGGTGGGGGGTGGGTGCCAGCAGGGCAGGGGTGTCCCATGGACACACTGCTCTGCCAGAGCCCCCCTCCTGCATGCCCAGGTGTTGTGCTGAAGCCAGGGTTGATTTTTCCATGAGCTGATCCCACTGTCAGCCATGCTGGTGTGCTTCCTCCTTCTGGTGAGCACATCCTCATGGAGAGACAGCAGAGGCTAAAAAGTCACCTGGACATCAGCTGCATCCTGGCACGAGGGCTTTGCCCATCCTCTGGTGGTCCCAATGCAACCAAAGCCCGCCGCTCCCTTAGCCACTTTCTACGTTTTTCAATTAGCATCAGCTCTGAATGAATACTGAAGGGAAAAAAAAAATCTATTTGGGCGGTGGGGATGGGGAGAGGGGGACTGTGTCTTTCAAAAACCGCTGTATTGCTAAATTATATTCTTGTTCTAATTTGCTGAGTCAGTGATCTGGAAAAAGGGAGAAAGGGAAAAAAAAAAAGTTCATTTCTTCCAAAGAGTCCTAAAGCGGGTCAATAGACTCGGAGCTCGCAGCAGCCGGAGGAGTCGCTCCCTTCTCCCAGCGCTGGGGCTGGGGGTGATAAATAGCACCAGGAGCCCATGGAATGGTCACCCCTGTGATGGGTTTCTCCATCTCATGACTGGCTGGGAAACTGGGGCCGCTGAAATAGGGTTCTGCATCTGGTAGAGTTGGGCCCCACCAGAGATGAGTCCCCATCTCCCCTGGGCATGACCGTAGGTGTGCTGAGGCCCAAGAGAGATGCCACTGTGCTGGTGGGAGGGACACCTGGGCAGGTGTGGGTCACTCCAGGGCATCACCATCCCCTTTTTGTGACAGACTCTCCCTTCTCTCAGACCATCCACCTGTGCTATGTGTTGACCTTGGTAGGGTTGTACCAGATTGTGGCTGGGACAGGGACACCACGACTCCGGCTGATGTCCCAGGTCACCTCGGTCAAAGCTGGGTTGTTAAACCCAACCCTTTGTCAACCAGCCTTGGTCATACCATGGGCCAGCTGTAGGGCAACCACCAGCGCCTGTGCTGTGCTGGAGACCTGTCTGGAGAGGGCCAGGATGCAGAGTTCCGTGGACTGCTGGTCCTGGTGGGGTGCCATCACACCACTCTACTTGATACTGGGACAGAAGGGGCCATTCAGTGGCCCTTCAGATGTGGCTGAAACATTCACAAGGCTTTGTGAAGCATCATCCCTGTCCATGGGGAGCAGTGCCATTGCCCGGGAGAAGCGCAGTGACTCTGCCCTGAAGCACAGTGACTCTGTCCTGCCACCCCTGTGCATCCAGAGGAACGTCCTCAGAGAGCCCAGGGGCTGCAGCCACGATTAAACGTTGATCTAAAATCAAGCAGTAAAAAAACCCTAGAATTAAACCTTTATGGCGGCATAAAAAAACGGGCTAAATCCCTCAGCCGCCGTTAAGCTTTATCTGCACATCTACAGAGCCCGAAGAACCGGTCGCCGCTGGTGTCCCGCTGTGGTGGGGCTGCCCGGGGCTCTAAGACCGGCGAGGTCGGGTGTTGGGAGCAGGCAGCAGCACGTCCCTGCACTGACCAGGCTCCTCTGGGCTCTGCCAGCCCCAGCAACCCCGGCTGATGCCGTGGGGGCTGCTGGCTGGCCCTGCACGGGTCACCCTGGGCTTGTCTGCAGAGCTGTAGGTCACATGAAGGCCATGAATGGTTGGGATTTGACTCATCAGAGCTGTTCTCCATCCAGAGAAGCTGTGCTGAAGAGCCTTGGTGCCCCAGCTAGTGCTGGTGAGGGTCACTGCCACCCTCACATCAGCCTCACAGGGAGACTCTCGCCATGGAGGACAAGGGATGAGCGTTTTAAACTGAAAGAGGATAGATTTAGGTTGGACATAAGGTAGAAATGTTTATGGTGAGGGTGGGGAGGCCCTGGCACAGGGTGCCCAGAGAAGCTGTGGCTGCCCCATCCCTGGAAGTGTTCAAGGCCAGGTTGGACAGGGCTTGGAGCAACCTGGGATAGCGGAAGGTGTCCCTGCCTGTGGCAGGGGGTAGAATGAGATGATCTTTAAGGTCTCCTCTAAACCATTCTGTGAGTCTGTGACTGTGGGGATGAGGGGGTTCTCTCCTGGGCATCCACATTAGAGCTGGCTGTCCATCTTCCTTGAATAATAAAGGAGCAGAGGTATTTATCAGACATCTCCTTCCAGACCCATGAGGAGCCCCCTGTCCCCTCATTCTCCTCTGGGACGATGGCTCTGGGTAGGTGGCCTTTGCTGGAGAGTCCACCTTGCTCTGCCCTGCCTGTTCTGCATTCAGTGCCTTGAGTGGGATGCAGTGTGGTCAGTGTGGTGTGCCCCAGGCCTGTGCATTGCTGGGCACAGGCACTTGTGCCTTCCCAGATGCCTGATTGCATCACAGACACCTTGGGGAAGGGGTGATGCCTTCAACTTGTGACCGCCCCAGCTCAGTTTGCTCCCCAGCATGGGCTGGGAGCAGGAGCAGGTGAGATCTGTCAGCAGCCTGGTGGGCACCACCAACTCTTGCTCATTCTGGCCCTTTGCCCCCCTCTCCTTGCCCAAGCCCCATGTTTGGGTTGTGCCTGTGGAAGGGAACATCCTCCTGCAGGGATGGGGGTGATGCTGCCCTGGTTATCCATTGAGGCTTGGTAGGTGTCTTGATCCAAGAGAAGACCCCACTGAGATCTGGCTGCCTCCTGCGTGGAGTGAGGGACTAGAATGTGTCCAGTTTGACTCCTGGGATGCTACATGAGGTGTCCAGGGCCTGCACACGGGCTCAGTATTGTGCCCCTCCTTGCCCCATGGCAGCCAGTCTGCTGGCCGACGCCTGGCACTGCAGCCTGTAGCCTTTTTCTATTGGTGTCCCTTGCTTGTTTGGAGATGTGGGACCTGAAGGGTCCCCTGAGGTGATCGTGTGGTGATCCTGCGGTGATCGTGTGTCTGGCTGGCACAGCTCGGCCTTGCTCGGGGGCTGGTGGCATTGACGTTGTGGTCCCTGCGTACTCCACCCGTGTTCTCATGAACATTGCACAGGCTTTCCACCTCATCCAGCTGGGAAATGTCCCTGGTTCTCCTTCCAGAGGACCACAGTGCTATTGGGGCATGACCCCACATTGTCTTTCCTGGAGGTAGCTTCAAAGAGATCTTGTCCATTGTTGGGCCCTTTGTTGGCCATGGGGTTGAGCCTGGTGGGACTCATCCCTGTTCCCTGTGGGACACTCAGAGGTACCTGGTGGTGCCTGGGGTTGCTCTGTTGGGGTCAAGGTTGTTCCCTGAAGCTGGGGGTGATGTTCCCCCTGTCCTGAGCAGCTCCTGCTCTGGTGTTCCCAAGCCTGTTCAGCTCACTCTCTGCCCCAGTTTCCATCCAAATGCTCTCCTAAACCCTAATGGTGGCTGGGGTCCTGTCCTCTGGGTGTCTGTCTGTCCGTCCATGGCAGGGACTGTGGGGGCTGGCAGTGAGGGGGCTGTGCCAGGCCATGCTGACTGCCCACGGCCCGGCCATTGTGCTCACCACTGGCCAGAGGGGAAGCTGGGGGCTGTGCCATTGTGCCTGCTGCAGCACAGGGACATGGGGACATGAGGACATGGGGACATGGGGACGAGGGGATGTGGGAACAATGGCCGAGCTGCTGTGCTGGTGCCCAGCCAGGGAGGGGGGCTGGCAGCAGGGGGACCCCGGTCTCCCTCCTGCTGGCATCGTGGGTTGGAAGTTTTGGGATGTAGAGCTGCACCCAAGGGTGCTGAGCCTGGGCTGGATCCGTCCCAAGGCTGGGGACCGGGGTGCCGGGGCGGGGGCGAGGGGTGGGTGCCCAGCCCTGGTGCTGCACGCTTGTGCCGGACCCGACCTAACGCCTTGTCCCTTCTTCTTCTGTCCCCCTCCCTGTCTCTCTTCCTTTCCAGAAGGTGATGCTTCCTACAGGAGCCGCGTTCAGATGGTTCCAGTAGGAACGGGAATCCCAAAGCTCTGTCATCCAAGTGCAATGTCACTGCTTGCTTGTGTTGTCTCAGGCAAGGGATTTTTGGCTGAAATGAATGGATGCACCTGTGTCTCTTTAGAACCAAAAATATTTTCTCGCAAATCTCATTCCTGTTTTTATAATTTTTTTCTTCTTTTTTTTCTCTTTTTTTTTTTTTTGCGTTCGTTTTAACATCTTCGAGTCCTAGTCAGACATTTAACTGCTTTTCAAATAAAAAACAAAAAAATAATTAAAAGAAAAAAACAATGGATCTGTAAAGTACCAAGACTTAATAGACAGAGTATGGACAATCAGTTTCTTTCTGTGTTTTGGTGTTGATGTTGTTTATGTGTGAAAGATGCAGTACTTGTGTAGGGAATGTAAATTTACAGTAACCTTTTAAAATCTAGTTACTAATAAGCACTACTGTAATTTAGCACAGTTGTTTAATTGCACCCTCATTTATACTTTTTATTTGATTCTTTCCCATCATACAATAGAGTGGATAGTTTCTAGAATGCCTCAACTTCATGTTTATAAATGAGAATATGTTTAAAGCGATGTAGTATCCCTTCTCCTCGCCATTCACCTCTGGAAGTTTAACCCACAAGAGGGTCGGTATAAAAGGTGGAAGAAAACAATTGCTACACAACTGGCGGAATTCAAAAAAAGGAAAAAAAAGAGTAAAAAAAAGGCAAAAAAAAAAAGTCGTTGTTAGTTTATTAATATAGAACAAGAAACGCTGCGTACAGAAAATCCTCCTAATTGCAACGGTTTACTCCTAGAAGTAATTTTTGTAAACTTACAGAAGTTAAAATCAAAATAAAACAAATATTGCAGGACCTGTGCTGAAGCAGTTACGCAAAGTGATATTTCTCTTCTGTTCACCCCCCGTCTCTCCAGCTCTCTCTCCATCATTAAATTGAAATGCTGTTTGTAATGTTTTAGCGATCCAGGCTGTTTTTGTGAATAAAATGAATGCATGTTTTGTGTCATGATTTCCAGCTTGGTTATTTCTCTCCCACCCCTCTGTCCAGCCCTCCAGGCCCCCCAGCAGCGGTGGTGGCCCACGTGCCGTGGGACCTCGCCAGTGCCGACGCCGGAGCGTGGTGGGACGGTGTGATGGGCTGAGCTGGAGTCACCCTGCCTGCTAAATCCCCGTGGTTAATCCTGGCAGTGACTGGGCTGAGCCAGCGTCAGCTCCTCTTGGGGTTATTTCCCAGCTTGACCTGCCTGGAATTTTACCCGGCAGCGCCAACACCATTTGTTTTGGTGACATAATATTAATGTTCCATGGAGAACCGCAGTGAGGCTCGTGTTGTTGGGACAAGTCTAAAGGGAGCTCCCAAAGGTGAGTGGGTTCTGGATGGCTTTCCAGCCTGGCCTCATGTTGGTACTGGATCAGCAGGATGGGATGGAGGGGATGTTGGATAGGCTCAGCCATGGACAAGCCATCAGGCTGCTACCAGTGCTCGGGGTGCTGTGCTGGGAATCATGCCAGGCAGGTGGGCTGGGAACCTCCTACCAGTCCCCTGGAGGTTCTCCAGGTCATCCCAGCCTGGCAAGAGGTAGATCTGGCTGGACCCAGCAGTGCTGGCCCTGCCTTGCCGGGAGGAGGTAGCGAGAGCCTTTGTCCCCGGCTCCAGCCAGTGTTTGGGCCAGCATCTGTTGGCCAGATGTGCACCCGGAGGAGGGGGGTGACGGCGGTGCGTGGGCTCTGTCCCTGCCCGGCAGCGACCTGCTGGGATGGAGCAGAATGTCCCTGGGGAAAGCTGCCCCAAATGCCCTCTCCAGCAGCATTTCCCCCTGCAGCTGGTTTGGAGTCCGGACCCAGGCACCCCGGTCACATCGGTGCCTGATCCCAGGGCTGCGTGTGGGAACGACTGCAGCACACGGTGACAGTGATGGAGCTGGGCCAGCGTGGCGAGGGACACAGCTCGAGGCCTGCAGGGACAGACAGACCCCGGTCGTGCCCCAGCAGGGTTCTGGTGCGTGGCATGCCCGGCTCTGCCCCGACCAGGGTGGCACTGGCAAGGGGCTGCTGGGAGCTGGTTCCCAACCCGTGTGGCTCGCACAGCCGAAATCACTTAGCAGGAATGTGGTGGGGGGTGTTATGGGAAAAAGGAGCCTGGCTGGTTTCTTTAGGACTGTGGCTGAGGGTTGGGGCTGTGTGAAGGCACAGTCCTGGCACCCAGAGGGAGCCAGCCCCTACCCCATGCTGGGAGAGCATCCTGGGGAGCAGCACACAGAGCCCTCTCCCCAGCCCTGATCCCCTGGGGAGCTGCAGTGGGGGTGCTGCTCCATCTCACCCACAGCTGGGGCTGGGGACTGCTGGGAATGTCACCCTGGTCTAGCTGTGTCACCCACAACAGGGCTGTGTTTGGCACAGAGCAGTGCTTGGGGAAATGCCATCACGGCACAGCAAACCCCGCTGTGCCACGCTGGCAGGGCACTGGCAGGGACCATGGGCGTTAGCAGGGGAGATGGGCACTGGCAGGGGAGGAGAGTGACAGCAGGCATGTGGAGCTGCCAGGGAGGACACAGACATTAGCAGGGAACAAAGAGAGCAGGGGCTTCCCCATGCAGGAAAACAGGTTTGGGAGAAAAGAATCAGATATGGGATTCAAAGCCTGCCTGTGATTGGGATGGGGTGGTGGGGAGGTGGGATATGGGGCGCTGGGTGCCCTCTACCCCACTTCCAGCTCACCCCACTGCTCATCCCTGCCTCCCAGGTGTGTGTGTGTGTGGGAGGATGGCCCTGTGCTGGCCTGGAGCCTTGCCTAACGAGCAGGACCTCAGGCATCCCCCGAGGGTGAACCCATCCCCTCCTCCACGCTCACCCTCCGTCAGGCACAGCCCCCGAGCTGGGCTGTCCCCACAGCTGCTGCTGGGGAAGTGGCACCCAGGGCTGCTGTCCCCAGGGTGCCCGCTGGCAGCCAGGTGACACAGGGAGCATGGGATGATGATAACGAGCTCGGCACGGCGCTGAGGGACAACCCTGGGCGCTACCACAAGGGCTGGCCTCGAGTCTCTCTTAATTAACGTCCTCATTAAACAGAGTTAGCAGAAGGGCAACCAAACCTGCCTGTGGCCCTGGGGCGTGCTGTCGCAGGGGGCACAGCCGTGTCCCCAGCCCCACTTGGCCTTGGTGGCGTGGGAAGGTGCCAGCAAGCGACGCCAGGTGAGGCCAGACCCTGGTGCGGGGCTGCTCCAGCGGCCATGCCAGTGGTGTTGTCCATGTGGAGCGGCCTGGCTTGGAGAGGATGGGTGCTGGGGTGAGCTGCAGCAGGAGATGGAGCCTCCAGAGCAGTGCCAGAGACACGTCCCGTCCTGTCACAGGGGCACCCCAGCGCATCGCAGGGTGCCGGGCTCGGCTGCGGGGTGTCACCGTTCCGTGTCCCCCGTGCTGGCTCCCAGCCTGGCGCAGTGGGCTGGTGGCCGCTCCGTCCCGCCGTCCCCCGGGCTGCAATTAACAGGCTGACCCCGAGCTGACCTGCCCCCCCGGCGTGGGGATGGGGCAGGATGCAGGAAGCGCCGAACAAAATGTGCTTCAGCTGAGCCGGATGGCGGGTTCGCCGCGAGCGCCGCCGGCCAGGCGTGACCTCCCGGCCGGCGGCCTGCTCCCACTGCCCGCCCGGCCGGACAGCGAGGGGACGGGGGCTTGGCAGGGGCGGCTGCGAGGACCTTGGTGGTGGGGTGGGAACCTCCATGAGCACCGAATCCTGGTTGCTGGGAGGGGACCCAGTTCGCACCCACCAGTCCAAGGGGAGGTTGGCATGGTGGGATCTGCTCGGGTTTCCCTGGTAGGGACACATCACAGCCCAGGGGGGCTGTGGGGACAAGCCAGCCCCAGTGCCGGGTATTAGAGCCATCCAGTGTCTCCAGCATGGCTGGGCCATCGGTGGGTGCTCCCCAATGTGTCCTGGGCTGAGCTGATACCAGCTGGGTTGGGGTTTTGGCAGCCCCACAGCAGCCGGATGGGACCGATGCAGGTCTCCCGGGGGTCTCCAGGCGTGGGCAGCTGTGGGGGATGCTCACTGTCACACACCTGGCTTGGCTCAGGCTGGAGCCTGGGGCTGCTGGTTGGGACTATTAATCTAAAAAAGCCTCCCAAGTTCTGCTCCCCGCAGCTGGCCAGGTGACCTCCCCTGTGTCACACATCATGGCAGCTTTCCAGGCCGATTTCCAGCCTTGCCTGAAGTTCTTCCAAAAGGTTGTGGAGTTTTCGAGTTCGGGCTAAGGATGCCTCATCTCTTTGCACGTTCTCCACTGGGAATGAGCTCTGTGGTGGCTTCTTCCCCACAAACTTCCCATGCCGAAGTGTGGGACAGAGGAGGAGTGTCCCACAAGGTCCGTGGGATGCTGTGTTGTCCCTGCACCAGAGCAAGACTGAAAAGGGCTTTCCCCAGGGAAGAGGAACCGTGGGAGATCCTTTATCCATGATAAAGGCTTGACATCCACATCACTTCACCTCTGGGAATTCCAGAATTCCTGCCCTACCACCACATGCTGGGATCTCCCCATGCCTGAGCTGGGGCAGGACGACGTTTACCCAGCGGCATCCTTGGAAAGGACTCCGTAGGTGGAAGCTGACACCCATTCCTGCATCCCGCCAGCCCACCCTGGGATGAGCTGTGTCCCCAGCAAGGCGAAGCTGCGGCTCCAGCTGGCCGAGGGCCCTGGCTGGCCGCCCTGCTGCGGCTCTGCAGGAGGCTGGGGATGTCGCTGCAGCCATCACAGGGTGGCTTCTGCACAGAAACTGCCTGAGGTCCTCCTGCCCTGGGGACCGGAGCACCACCAGACCTGGCATCCTGCCCGCAGCTCCACGGTGCTGCCTCCATGGAGAAGCTGTCTTGGTTGGGGGTCTCAGGTCCCCTCCCTGCACCCCACAGGGTGGATGACTGCTTGGGGTGCGCCGGCTGTGCTTGCATGAAGGAGGACACCTCTTCCATACCCAGCTCCTTCGGCCCCAGCAGAGACCACAGCACCCAGCACCCCACAGCTGCGGGCAGCAAGGACCATTTAGCCTGGTGGAGCTCTGATATTCCTCTTTTTGATCACGATCAATGCCTGATTATTCCCGATGGTCACGTGGGTGCTTCCCGATCCGCGCTGCTCTCCCAGGCAGCGTCTGCTCGCTGCAAAGCCCACGCCAAGCCACGGCAACTCCCGCTTAATCGGGGGCTGGCTGCTGTGCCAAGGCCGGTTTCAGCACTGCGTCAAGATGTTTTAAGGCCAGAGCAGTCAGGATTTGTGAGAAATAGGTCGGCCTGTGACAGCAGAAGGAGGCTACTCAGTGCAAGACGCGGTGTTATCGGGCAGGGGAGGCAGCGGCTGGCGCGGCGTGAGCCTTCAGCCCTTGGGTGACGACGGGCGGACGACAGCGGCTGAGCAGGGGCTTAGCAGAGGTGACAGGTACCACCAGCACGAGCTGGGGGTTTGCAGCCTGCAGCCTGCCTCGCTTTTGGCCAGCCACTGGTGCTGACAGCCCTGGTGAAGCATCGGACTGGGGAGCTGTGTCTCCCCCCACCAAAGTGCTGGGAGTGGATGTAGTGCTGGTGGAGGTGCCCTGATGGTACCACGGGTAGTGGGGACACAGGACCAGGCTGCCCTGTCCTTGTCCCCTCAGCCAGTCCTGCAGCCCCCCTCGCACCTCTGAGCCAGGGCTGGAGGATGAGGTGCCCATGGGGAAGGAAGGTTGCCTTGCCCTCTCCTGCCTTGCCTCTGAGCCCCTTTGGCTGACTTCTCCTGCAGCCAGCTTCTCCTGCAGCCCCTCTCCCCGAGCCCAAGCAAGCCTGGGGCAGCCCTGTCAGGGATGGAGGAGCTGCTGGTCTGTGTCTTGTCGGCAAACCCATGAGCCAAGGAGTGATTAGAGCAGGTTATACTAAACCCAGGAAGGGTGCAGGAACAGGGCAAGCACGGATGAGACCTCCCAAATCATTAAGATGGTCCATCTGGTCCCACCTGCTTTCTGGCTTTGCCTGTTCTCCTCCTTCTGGTAGAAGAGGAGCTGTGACCAGGGTGTTCCACAAGGCCATGAGGAGTCCCTGTGGACAAGAAGACGACAGCAGGACAACCTTCCCCTCTCATCCCTGCACGTGGCAGATCACAGCAACATTTTCCCCTGGCAGAGCCCTGGGTGACGCTGGGTTTCTCCATGTCCTCGCCTGCCCTTCCCACTGAGCTGTCACCCTCTTGTCTTGGGGGGGCTTGGGAGTGGGCAGGGGGTGATGCCAGTGCCCACCTGCCTTCTGTCCTTGCAGGCTGGGGCTGCAGCAGAGTCAGCCAAGCCCAACCCCAGGAGCCAAGGGCCGACGCCTCTGTCGGTACATCCCGCTTGACCTTTACAGCCATTAATTTCTGCATTTTACCTCACGTGCTGGCCCTGCCCTTTCCAAAGCTCCAGCTGCTGCGGGCAGCGATACCTCCAGCAGTGGCACGGCCATGACCCTCCCCACCTCCAGCAGAGTTCATTTTCCAGCTCTGGGAGTACTCTAGGCAGGAGATTGATGCCCGTGAGGACCTTGCAGGTCCTGCACCTCTCTCTGGCAGAGCTGGAGCCCAGCGGTGAGCAGGAGCGCTTGGCACAGCTCAGCACCTCTCAGCTGTGCCCTGTCACCCTCTGGGTGCTCATGTGCTGGTGGCATCACTGCCACTGGCATCCTTCCACCTCGCCATCGTGGACACAGGTCTCCCACTGCCAGGTGACCTGGGCACCAGCCAGGTGGGAGATGCTCCCACAGCAAGACTCTGACTCCCTGAGCAAGAGACACCCTTCTCCTCACTCCAGGTTTTTTCTGGTGCTTTTAACCTGAAGCAGGTGGGGTGAAACCAGCCTGAGGCAGATCCCACTTGTGTGCTCCCCTCTCCCTGGGGTGAGGGACGGGGTGCAGGCCCTGGGCTCGCACTGAGCCCCAGCTCCTGCCTCTCTGCCGGGCAGGGAGGGCTCCCACCAGCAGCATGGTTCGCTGCCTTGCCGTGAGTCCTGACATTTCTCCACCGAGACAGCCGCAGGGGGAGGTATAAATTGGCTTTGCTGCAAGTGTGTGTGTGAGATGGGGGCTCCCTGCCCCCCCAGCTCCAGCCCACGGAGCGCCTGAGCTGGCTGGTGGCCCCATCACCTCTGCTGGAGCAGAGTTTGGCCGTGGTGCCTTCCAGAAGAAGCAGGAGCGTGGCAGGGGGTGATGCTGCAGGGCAGCCGAGGAGGCAGAGCCGCTCCTGGGAGCTCGGGGGAAGGGGCCAGGGCAGGGCAAGACATGAGGGGATGGGGAGTGCACAGGGAGAGAGAGAACACTTTCCCTTTAGGCAGAGGAACAAGAGAAAAGGGCAGGAGAAGAGGCAGGAAATGGGGGTGGGAAAGGGACACGGCGGAGAATGGAATCCTTGGAGAAAACACAACCTGTTGGGTGCGGGGAATGGTGGAGACCTCGATGCTCCCACATCCTACAAATCCCCCTGTGAGCTGGGCCATCAGGGACCCCCATTTAAGCCCTAAGAGGCAAGACAGGCAGCAGGTCAGAGCTGGGCCTCCAGAGCGAGCAGTGCCAAGGGCTGCGGGATGCCCACAGGCACCCCAGTGATGGGTGCTGGCCTGCTCCCACCCTGGGGACACTCTGCACCCCAGTGATGGGTGCTGGCCTGCTCCCACCCTGGGGACACTCTGCACCCCAGTGATGGGTGCTGGCCTGCTCCCACCCTGGGGACACTCTGCACCCTGGGCCACCTCCCCAGCACAGCGCAGAGCTGCCGCCTCCGTCCCCACACCTCCATTTTCTCCCGTCTCCAGACAAAGTGACCGCTTATCCGCTTGGATTTCAAAGCTGTGTGCACAGCCCCGCGCTCACCCCTTCGGCTGGACACGGGCAGGAAGAGGAATGCGACCAGGCAGGTTTGTGCAAACACAGGCACTGCGTGGTCCCCCTCGGTCTTTAGTCTGGTAAGCAAAATCAGCATCTAATCCAGATCAAACAGGACTTTAGCTCCTGTCAAAGGACTGATCCCCTATTCTGCCCAGGCTGTGGTATTTAAAGGGACACGGCCAGGTTAAGTACAGCTGGAAACAAAGGGTTTGTGAAAATCATCGTAATAAAAATAACAACAACAAAAGCTGGGAAAGATTAGTGGGAAGAGAGACTATAATGAAATATAACTGCCAAAGAAAACTGTGGTTAATGGAGACATCTCCCTAGAGCATTTGAAACCTCAGGTAGTGGAGGAGGAAAGAGATAAGTGAAACCACTCAGAAACCAGCAGCAAAACAAACCAGGCTGTTCCTGGATCAGGGCAAGGGCTCTCCTCTCCTCTCCTCTCCTCTCCTCTCCTCTCCTCTCCTC
>VZTH01010938.1:10808-71401 GCA_013397815.1 Aleadryas rufinucha
TTCATATATATATATATATATATATGAAAATAAATGAATAATTTAGCTGCATGAATTAATATTACAGAAGGAAATGACGAGAATCACTCAGTCTCAGCCAGCTGGCATCCCAAGATGTTTAATTAACCCTGCTTGGTTTCAGAGAACACTTAGAAATAAACAAACCTGGGCAGGTATTGTGCAATATTTGTTTTTCTGTGCAGATGCAGACTAAAAGGAAGGTACATTTTTCTGTATACTCAAGGTACATTGAAGAATGTGAAGTAACTGTGACAAGGAAAAAAAAAAGTGGTTTAGAAGTTATTAAACTGAAGGGTTGCTGATTAGCCAGTAGAAAACAGTGATTGCAGTCAGAAATCAGTGAGAGTTGCCACTGACATCAAGACTCAGGGACCACAGCAAAGCTCTCAGAGACAGAAACTTCTTCCAGTCAGGAGAATGGGACTGGAGCCAGAAAAATCACCAAGAAAGGAAACAATTTAGGACGGCTTTGCTAAACGAGAGTTTCACATGACAACTTTGACAGGTTTTCCATGAAAATAGCATGGCTAATTATATCACCCCTATTTTTATTCCATAGCCTCCACTTTGTGAGCTACTCTGTTAAAAGTCCTGGGCAATATTCCTCATCCATTTGGTGATGGGAGGAATCAAAGAAAGTTTAAATGCGCTGCAAAGCATACCGAAACGAGATGAGCTGGATGCTGCAGAAGATAAATTCAATCTGGGGATAAAGAGCTGGAGCAACACCTCATATGTCCCTCAAGCTTCTCTCTCCTCTCCCAGGCTCAGTTTAAAAGCACAAGACTCGTGTTTGGGCATAGAGTGATGGTAGGGGACACACATGACATAGTCAGCCCAAGACATTCTGATACTTTTGGGCAAAATTATTTGATATTCAGTTTATAGCTTGAAGGATAATGGTTTAGGAACTATCTATCCATCTATCCATCTATCTATCTATCTATCTATCTATCTATCTATCTTCTATCATCTTTTCAGCTTCTGCTTTCTTTTTCATGCTGATTCTTTGGGTTGAGACGTGTTTCCTCACCTCAAACACAATTTCAGCTCAAAAATAACANTGAATAATTTAGCTGCATGAATTAATATTACAGAAGGAAATGACGAGAATCACTCAGTCTCAGCCAGCTGGCATCCCAAGATGTTTAATTAACCCTGCTTGGTTTCAGAGAACACTTAGAAATAAACAAACCTGGGCAGGTATTGTGCAATATTTGTTTTTCTGTGCAGATGCAGACTAAAAGGAAGGTACATTTTTCTGTATACTCAAGGTACATTGAAGAATGTGAAGTAACTGTGACAAGGAAAAAAAAAAGTGGTTTAGAAGTTATTAAACTGAAGGGTTGCTGATTAGCCAGTAGAAAACAGTGATTGCAGTCAGAAATCAGTGAGANTCAAGCTTCTCTCTCCTCTCCCAGGGTCAGTTTAAAAGCACAAGACTCATGTTTGGGCATAGAGCGATGGTAGGGGACACACATGACATGGTCACCCCAAGACATTCTGATACTTTTGGGCAAAATTATTTGATATTCAGTTTATAGGTTGAAGGATAACCATTTAGGAACTATCTATCCATCTATCCATCTATCCATCTATCTATCTATCTATCTATCTTCTATCATCTTTTCAGCTTCTGCTTTCTTTTTCATGCTGATTCTTTGGGTTGAGATGTGTTTCCTCACCTCACACACAATTTAAGCTCAAAAATAACAGCAGAGGATAATTTATTTCATAGAATCAGAGTGTTTTGGGTTGGAAGGGATCTTTAGGTCATCTGGTTCCAATCCCCTGCCATAAGCAGGGGCAGATATTTAGGAGATGTGACAGCAGCAATATTGATGACCCCTAGGACTACAAATGTTTTAGGTTAGGTCACTTTACTAGGAAAATTTAGAACATTTTACCTAAACTACATTAATGCTAAGCAATCATCAGCACTGTAATTATCCAAACAGAAAATCTGCCTTCTTCACCTGCAACAATCAAGTATTATTTTTATTAATTATGGTTCATTCAAGCTGCATATTTTGCCAAGAAAAGCCTGGGACATTTGATAGGTGGGTCATCACAGGTTGTTTTATGAAACCAAGGAAAAATGATCTTTTTGTAAAGAAAAGCCCACCTTTATTGTAAATTTGGCTCACTGGTGATCCAAAATGCCAAGAAATAGCTGGAGAGCTTCAAATATCTAATATCTGTGTGTTTCTAGTGCAAAGTGCCCCAAAATCAATGGAAAATTTGCTCTGAGGGTATCACTTAGAAGAAGACATGCAATTTATATCAACCCAATCCTTAGGTGAGGTTTGCAGTTGTCTCTGTAACGCAGCAATCCCATGACAAGGAGGAAGAAAATATGGATTATGTCCTGCTTCTTCCTTCACTTTCTCAATCACTGACTTGGGTATGAATTTAGTATTCAGTAAATATTCAGGGAGAGAATTGACTGAGATGAGGAGATAACATTATGCTCATGAGTGCTTAGAGGGTTTGGAATTGGCAATCACAGGAGGAGTTCTCAGATGCTTTTTAGCACAGCCACCTCCATTACATCTTTACATTACAGGCTGTTAAAGGACCAGGCTGCTCCAAACAGGATAATTCAAACATCTGATGGCAGCAATGCGTGCAAAATGCACAGCTATTGGTGCTCATGAGGACGGGGATGGGGATCTCTCTGTTAAGCAGGGGCTCCAGGGACCTTCTTGGCTGCCAGACGTAGCAGAATATTGCACATCTGAGAGGGGGAAGTGTGGGAATGGAGCACAGGGAGAAAGGGAGACTGCCTTGTAATGCAGAGGCAGCGATGTGGAAATGTAAAATGTGATGGATAACTGGCTGAGCACGAGTTTCAAGCACAAGGCTTCAGTCAGGTTGGGCCTGGGAGCCCGCAGAGGACAACGGGAAGAGCAGGACTGAGATGATAATTTTGGATTTCACAAACCGTGTCCTTAGCTCTGGTCTTTACAGCTCAGGAACAGAGTGGGAAAATCACCCCAAAAATAGCATTTCTGGAAAATGTGACATGGCAAAAACACCTGGGAATTCTCTAATTCAAGAGAAAACAAAGAGGTTTCATGTACAGATCCCTCCAAGAGAAACTGATAAGAGGGAGAAAAATCTCTTGGCAGCACAACCATGAGCAAAGCCTAGGGGGTGCAGACAGGCAAAATGAACTGGACAGAGCTGTGGGACAGAGCTGGGGTCTCCCAGTGATTCCTTCCTTAGCAGTGAGGATTGGGTGGAAAGGAGCAGAGAAGTGAAAATGCGTTTTGGGAAGAGTTTGCAGCTCAAAGGAGACGTCACACGGCAGAATCTCAGCGTGTGCAGTGATTCAAGAATCAAATTCCAGGGTTATTTTTGGTGCCTGGAGATGACATTTATTGATGTGAACCTATTTAGCCAAAGCTCCACTTGATATTTTGAAAATAAAGAGGAGTTAACCACTCGTTGTGTCTCCTGGTTTAATATTGATGCCCTTCCCAGCTTCTAGGCAGCCCTGCAAACCCACCAGCAGCACACAACAGGCACAGAGAACATTCACATCTTTATTCCATCACTGTGCAGATTAGATTCAATAAATTACTCCTTTTTTTTTCCCCCAAAAAAACTTCAAATATATTTTACTTCTACAAAACCAGATCATAATGGATGTTTTGTTAATGCTTTGGAGAGCTTAAATGAAACTTTTAAAGATAGCACCAGCCAAAGTCAAATTAAAGAGTTGAGACACCGTGAATAAACCAGCTTTAATATTTTAGAGTTTCCTGCCTTGAGGCACATTTGATTAGCAGTCACTTCATGCTCTGCTTGAAAGATCAGCCAATCCACCACAGTTTCTGTAACCCAGAATACAGATTTATGGGGTTTTTTTCTCCTAAGGTTTTTAAGTATTCTGAGGGTGTTTAATAAGAAGTAGCCACATATGCTCAGAAAGTTTGAAAGAATAAATTCAAAATTCCTGTGTTTCTTACCAAACATTCTAGATGAGGATGGACCAAACTTCGATAAAAATTGCCCCAAACTTGAGGAATCTGTTGTTATTCTGTAATAAAACACTGAATTACTAAATTGTTCCAGAGACCAGGTGTTGCTTGGGTAATTCTCATAAAATTAAGAAATTAAAGTTATAACCATGTGCCCTGTTTAATTTAATGGCGAGAGGAATTAGAAATAAACTCAGAGTGTAGTACTTAATAAAATATGACATTCACATAACCTGAAACCCTTTCCTGCAGTAAAACTGGTATATAAATAGAAATTTCATAAATAAGAATGTTCCAATATGATTTTCAAATAACTTCATAATGATCAGCCTGGGACAGAGCTGCTCTGGTCTGCTGTCTCTCTTTTCCTTTAATTCTGTTCAGATAAAGCAGCAGATGCGAAGAAAGAAAACATCATCAGAGAGATCCTTTTATGTGAAGGACCAACTCAGCACAGGGTGGGATTGTTGAGTGCCCTGAGCAGGGCCAGGGGTTGGACTGGAAGATCCCCATGGGTCCCTTCCAGCTCAGGATATTCCACGATTCTGTGAATCTGACTACTTATACCCAAGCCACTCTTTTGATTCTGCTGAGTTTTATGGTTCTGAGATTTAAAAAAGAGATGATTTTAGAAATGCAAATGATTTTTGTCATTTAAACTCCTTTATTTTTAATTAAACGGTTGCTTCTAAATTTCCTCTCTTGTTTTTCCTCTAAGTTTGTATGGTAAAAGTGTTTTTAAAAATTTTCCAGCCTCTCTGATTTTCCTGTGAATGAAGGTGATGTTCATGTTAGTGTTTTCTATTTAAACAGCAGATGCTGTGCCTCCTAAAAAAGCCTCTGAATCCATTTCTTCATCCCTGGAGTGGAACACAACTGCCCTTAAACGTTTCTCAGTTAAACCAGAAGCAGAGTTTATGGCAGGAACTTATTAATCATGTGCCGCATCAAATCTGCAGAGAGAACTTCAGAGAGCAAATTTTTAATTGCTGGAATTGGGATTCAGCCAGGACACAAGGTTAATAAGCTAATTCCTCCAAGGGGTATTTAACTACTGCGCCCCATCAATACTTGGGCTTCGCATCCCAGCTGAAAGATGACCCCCAGCAGCAACAGAAATTCCCGAGTGCTGCCTGACACCTCCTTCAGAGCTGACCTGCAGGAGAGTTTTCTCCAGTGACATTGGCAGAGGGCATTGTCCAGGCACCCAGCCCAGGGCCCTTGCTCTGCTGCTGAGACGTGGGGAGGGATCGCCCTGCACACCCCGCCCTCACCTAGCAGTGCTGGTCAGGAAAGTGTCCATTCCCTGAAATAACATTTCAAATGAGAGGACAAGTCTTTGCAGCCTGCTTTCTTTGTTCCATTGACACTGCACATCTGTTTTTTCCAGTCAAGCTGCAGCAATCACAACTGTGGGTGTTTTGCTCCTTCCCTTTTACTGCTGATGATCTTCTGCAGCAGAAAACTCCATATAATGATAATAGAGTTTTCTTAAAGCCCTCTCCTGATGTCTGCTTCTTCATCATTTCTTTCATCACTTGCATTTCATCATTTTACTAATTTCAAAGCACACCACATGCAGGTAGGCTGAGAATTAGATCTTACTGCAAAGCAGTAAGGCAAAATGACAGAGAGACTCCACCACTTTCCTTTCCCCAGGGTGGTGGTGGAGTCACCATCCCTGGAAGTGCTCCAAAAACACCTGGATGCTCAGAGATTACTGCTCTGTACATCTGCTGATGGGAAGCAGGGAATGAATTCCTTATTTTGCTTGGCTTGCATGTGCAGTTTTTGATTTACCTCTGAAACTTCCTTTATCTCAACCCAGGAGCTTCTTCCCATCCTGCTGGGGAAAGTGAGCCAGGCTTTGTGGGGCTGAGCTTAACCCACAGCATGGGCAGAGCCTGAGCTGTAAAAAGCTGAGAGAGTCTCTCGTGGCAGCTCAGCCATCAAAGGCAAGGTTACAGATTGCAGCTCTGCTCCTTGAGCTCCTCTGGTTCCTCAAGGAAATCACTGCAGGACAAAGTCACAGATCCATCTGTGCTGGATATTTCAGCAGTGTGAACAGGTTTATCCAAACCTGGGTATAATTCCAGCATGTGAAATGATGCAATGCTTCCTTTCTGAGACTAATGTAAAAATGCAAATCATTGATTCGGGGGTAAAGCTCACTGAAATGAGGAAGCAGCAGCAGCTCCCATCCTCATGGAAGACTGGGAGGTGGTCACTGAGCTGCTCCTTTGACTTTAGGTGGGTAATTTGAGAAGGATATCAACAATTCAATAACTGGCTTACTTCCTCAGAATACCCAATTCTGCCAGTAGGAATGGCAGAGAAAAATCTGCCTTCTTCTTCATCTCCTTTTTGCTGCCCAAAAGGTCTTGGATATCCTGTGCTGTGGAGTCTGACCACAAGCACCATCCTAACCTGCTTGTGGAGAGCCAGTCTAGCCAAAGCACCTTCTTTCCTCAAATTTTCTGCCCTAGCAGTTAGAAAAGTTTCAGCTCTGGTTTGGGGACTAATCTAGCACAAGCTGTGAGGACAAATGTTATCATTAGGAAAAGGTAATGAAGAAGTTTATGTTACTTTATTCCAAGTTCAGACTATGGAAACATCTGGAGAGTGGATTTACTGAAGGAATCGAGCACAGTCATAGAACATTTTATTTTGAAGTCAACAATTTATGTCCACCAAATCATAATTACTTGGTTCTTTCTTTCTCTACTGGGGCAAGTAAAATTATGCAGATTTTCCAGAATCCAATTTTTGCATTTCTTCTCCCAATTTGTCAGTGACTACTGGAAAACATAGAAAACTGTGAAGTGAAATATGGGTCTTCATAAAAAATGCATCTAGACAATATGATAAATAGTGATGGAAAAAATATTTATTAATTCTGCTTCAGTTAACAGCAATAAAAAGAAATTCTTCCTAGGTATGTGTTTACAAGTATTATTCATTAGAGTGTTAGAATTTTCTCTAAAAATCCTGAAATATAAAAATATGTTAGGCACATTCTGAACATCTTCTCTTTAGCAGCCAAAATTTAAATGTACTCACGACTTTCTGGATAGGAGAGGATCCTATCTATAGTGAGAAATAGTAAAAGCACTGTGCCTATAATTTAAGGTACAATAACAAAGAAACAAATTCTTCCAACTCTCTTTTGTGTGACACTTTAACCTGTTTTGCCTCAAATTAAAAAGCCCCAACATTCAAACTGACAGAGAGTAGATTTAGATGGGATATTGGGAAGGAATTGTTCCCTGGGCGGGTGGGGAGGCCCTGGCACAGGGTGCCCAGAGAAGCTGTGGCTGCCCCTGGATCCCTGGCAGTGTCCAAGGCCAGGTTGGGCAGGGCTTGGAGCAGCCTGGGCTAGTGGAAGGTGTCCCTGCCCATGGCAGGGGGGGCACTGGATGGGCTTTGAGGTCCCTTCCAACCCAAACCCTTCTGGGATTCTATGATCTTATGGCTGTGCCTCAAAAAATGGCACTGAATTGTCTCCTTCCCCCTGTTTGAGACTCACATGTGCTGTGGGAAGTCCATGTTAAAGACTTCCTGTGGAGATAAAATTGCTAAGGGATGGTGAAAATCAGTTTATGATTCCCAATAACCACTGCTAGAATAGAAAGCTGGCTGGCAGCAGCGACCAACACTTCATTCACATGATGATCTCACTAATATCTGTCAGCTCTGACAGGATGAGGAATTTCCTGTTTGCCCCGTTCATTAGTGTGAAGCTGATGGTAAAACCTGATTACGATTCGTTAAGTCATGTAGGTGTGTACCTCAATAAAAGCAAGTTGCAGGACTGTCCTCTTACTTCAGGGGTAGTCCCTATTGCTTTTTCCCTTCTAGATACCTGTATTTCTTTGGCACCCCTGTATTTAGAAGACCAGAGATTATGGCATTTGTGGCTGGAGGCCACACGGAATTCTGCAGTTTTCTGTGTATCTGGGGCTTCAAGGTGCACACAAACCTTGAGGTTCTATACTGTCATTTCTGCTCCCTGGTGGATTATAGCAATCAGTTAAAAGTGGAACAAAGGAATTAAGTCAGTATTCCGTGCCCTGAGGAGCAGGTGGGAGCACTGGCAGTAATTACAGCAAGACTTACTCAGTGCCTCCGGTCCTTGCTCTGTCCTGGCCTCTGCACACAGAGCTCCAAGTGCAGGGTGTAAAACTACACTGAGCCCATGTTCCCCACAAGAAACTCCCTTTTCACCATTTATTTCTTTCTCTGATTGCAATAAGCCACCAATGTCCACCTTGGCCAAGCCACCTCGAGGTGAGTTCTTTGTCTCTGCCCGTATTTAATGCCAATGTGTTCGCTGTCACCTTTTAAGTCTTGCAACGTGCCAACAGGCAGAGTGAAACTTTCATGAGTGCAGCACCTCTGAGAGAAAATGAAGCTGAAAATAATGAGGACAGGATCTACTGTATCCTGCTGCTTTGATTAGCATGAGCGTGAAACCTGAATTAGGGCTCAGATGGAGAAATTCCAAAAATAAGAGAAAAGTGTCATAATTTAAGATAGGAACTGCTATTCCTAAGAGACCAAATCTTTTTCTTCCTACGAGAATGTGGAAAATGTTTGAGTTATAAGAATTTGTTGCAGTAGTTGAGGGTTTTTTTTCTGGAGAGTTGAGGGGTTTTCTTGATATTTTCTTTTAAGAAAGACCTCTGATAATCATTTGTTCAAACCAACTGCTCCAAACCAGACCAGCTCCAACACTAGATCAGGTTCCTCAGGGTGATACCCAGCTGAGTTTTTAATAAACTCAGTTGAATTTTGAATAGGAACTAATAATTCTTTTTCTAATTTGCTAGAGGGAATTTGTAAGGCTAAAATTAAGAGAATCCAAGACCTAGTGCTAATCACATTGAAGTCAGTTGGATGCTTCCTGATTAACGGAGGTTTGATTTATTCTCACCCAGGTTTCCTGCACAGAGTTTTCTCTGACTTCTGTAAGAAGTAGAAGACAATAAAAATAGGGATAAGATGAAAGGAAGTCCACCAACAAATCTTTCAACTTCATCTTCGATTGGCTCAGGGGCTGAGCTGGTTTTTAGCAGCATCATAACTGGGATATGGCACCTATCAATTAAATAATTTCCTGTGCAAATTTAGCTCCTGTGCCTCATTTATAGTTTTGTTTCCAATTTCATCTCTGAAGCTGCAACACGTACAAAATGAAGGTGATATGGTCAGATTTTACAAATCTTTTGTGTTTCTAGTCTTCTGCAGAGATTGTTGCTTTGTGCAGAACAATTCTGGAAATAGATCACCTGAGGAAAAGAACACCCCAGTCTGAATCTCACTGGGGAAGGATATGGATTTCTGGAAAACAAAAACTACTCCAGGTGACCTTTGTTATTACCTTTTCCTACTGGTTTTGGATGACAAAACACTGCCAGTTCTTGGGAATGAGAAGGGTTTCCCACGGGGTTGATAACACCACTTGGAATGAAATGAAACATTTGTCTACATCCATGTGAAACTCATGGAGAAGGAAAAGCGGGTTGGATTTTGAGTTACCTGGGCTTAATAAAGGTTTTTTTTTTTTATTTTATTATGGTTTGCTTAAATTTTGAGATCAAAATTATCCACTTTCATAATTTGGACAGAGGAGTTTAGTGAAAAATGTAGTTTGTCTGTATTGTTTCACCATTTTTGATCACAATTGATACCAGCAGTCTGTTTTCATTACCTTTTTTTTTTAAATAATAAAAATAATAAAGAGGGATCATATCTGTCTTGAAGGACTGTCAGTGCAAACAGCTGATGGAGCAGAAGGGAGAAATGTGAAATGATCTCAGCTTCTTAGAAAACGAAGAAGAAAGGAACCAAAAACTATTTACAGTCACAGAGAAAGTTCATGGTTATGCTGAGACTTCCTGGTCTCGAGACATCTGGGGTGTAAACAACAGAATATAAAACCTGCTATTAGGAAAAGGCCAGGAGGCTCTGCTGAGGGAAGGCACGGTGTTGGAATCCAGAGTGCAGAGAATATCTCTGCCTGTTTTGAAGGGTTCTACCCCCCTGGACAGCGCTGCCTTTGACCTTCGTCCATGGAAGAAATTGCCAACTCTGTGGGAAGAATTAGAATCAACTCTCTTGTGAACTGGGTGATGGAATATTATGTAAGACTGTCACAGGGTGAAAAACCTAGAGTCTTTGGGTTTGTTTATACAGTAAATAGATAATAGCAAACACTTCAAAATGGAGGACAGTTGTTGTTTTCCAGACCTTCTCCTTTCTTCTTCAGTGACACCATATTTTGCAGTAAAAAGTAGTTTAAGATGATTGGACAAGAAATGCCGCAGTTCCTCTCAGTGTGCCCGAATGATTTCTTGTACATTGGTAGAAAAGTAAAAATATCTTTCTAGTTTTAAGCTTTCATTGGGTGATTTACCTTTAAAAGGGCTGTGTAACACTGATAAGACGTTCTTTCTGTCTCTCTCTACGTCAGGGTCATGTCTGTGACTGTATTTCTCTGATAAGACTGAACAAACATCTATCTTCAAACATAGAGGCTGATGAAAGACCCGTCCGTATCTCAAGTTTCTAGCGAAAGCTCCGCGAGCGTGGAGCGGGAAGAAGGCACGGTGCAGTGTCACATGGAAATATCCTCGGTTACTGAACCTGTCTTTTAAAGGCTCTTTTATTCTGTGGCCACTCCTTCTGCTGGAAGGATCCCGCGGTCCAGCCCCGTCCAGCGCCTCGGTGTGCCTCCATCAGCTCTCAGGGGTGCCCTCTGTGCGTCCAAGCATCGCTGCCACCTGCCTGGCAGCGGGAAGGGGCGCTGGGAACCCCCAAACAGGAAGGGAAAGGGCAGAGAGGGAAACAGTGCAGGGAAAAGATGCTCAGGCACAAGGAAAGAGGAGAAACGGGAGACCAGAAGAAAGGGGAGACGACAGAAAAGTGATGCATCAGACGTATCAGGAGGGGAAAAAAACCGAATGAAATTATTCCACTGAGCAGAACCTGAGGCTTGCCAAAGCAGCGTGTGAAGGTTAGCACTGAAATGCTTCTTTTGTGTGCAATAATGCAAATGTCATCAACAATCAATCAACCAATACATGTAAAAGACAAACAGGGAAAGACCTGCAGCTTGGGAGAACAGGAGTG
The DNA here is from genome assembly GCA_013397815.1 of Aleadryas rufinucha. Classification (NCBI taxonomy): domain Eukaryota; kingdom Metazoa; phylum Chordata; class Aves; order Passeriformes; genus Aleadryas; species Aleadryas rufinucha. The sequence goes on from VZTH01010938.1 coordinate 21,947, forward strand.
CTGCTGGACCTGGGGTATTTGTACCTTTGTGTAGAAGCCACCTGAAATGTAAGTGGTGTTTGGAAGATGAAAAGCAGATGATAGCTTGGAATACAAAGGAAATGTGCACTGGGAACATGGTGAGAAACAACAGGAAAAGGAGATTACTGTTTGCAAGATTTTAAGGTAAGTTTAGTGGTATTGACAGCAAAAGTTCAAACAAAAAATTCTGAAACTGAATTTTTCTATAGCAGAGGTTGTGAATCCACAGGCATCACTTTAAACCATTTTCTAATACAATATTTACAGTCCTCACCCTTTGGTTTTGCCTTATAGACCTTGCAGCAAGTAATGCAAAAATCTGCACATGCAACAAAAACTAGATAAGGTTTCTTTTAAAGCCACTGTTCTGTAGAGTTTTATGCATTTTTAACCTTCTGAAAGATGATTAATGGCATCTCAGTGTTCTCAAATAACATTTTATGGATAACAGAACAATAATATTTTATTCTTTCCTTATATAAATCCCTATATTTTCAGACATTTTAGTTCTTCTCTTGATTTTTTACCAATTTTAAGAATCATTTTTTTTATAACATACTGAGTAAAATACAATTAAATTTATAATAATCCTACAAAATTCCATTCCCTAGTGGATGGAAACAAAGCATGAAGTGATCTTCAGGTAGAGAAAAGGGATTATTTATTGGGAATCACCAAATCAAACACAACATTTCCAGTGTCACGACTGGAAGTAGCAATGTAATTGAAATAATTACTGGGATTCATCAAGAAGGTGCTCAGCTCTCCTGCCAAATTTTATTAGAAGGGGAACAGGGAGTGGTGGTAACTCAGAGGGGAGCCGATGGACTTAGTTTGGATTTATGGCCATGAAATGGGCAGAAATAATCCATTGCCTTTTTGGGCTTATGTTTGTGTTCTTTGAACTTCACTTCTGTGGTGGTGCCGTGCAAATCTCTCTGTGCAGAGCACTGTGGTGCAGGTGGGTGCCAGAACTCTTGTTTTCCTGCCACAATCAAACCCCAGCTCAGCAATCCTTCACTATTATTATTTCTTTTATATACAGAAAGCTGTGAGAACACGTAGTAAGAGAATAGGGATGGTTTCTTTAGGCTTCATCTGACGATCTCTTTCCTTTGAATACGTTGTTACCTCTGTGAAGCAAAATTAGTCAAATGTTCATAATACACAAAAGTTTTCTGATCAATGTATTTTTTATTAATAAGCTACCACAGCCAATGTAAATTGTATTAACTCCCTGGAATGATAAGAAATTCTAAACTTCAAAGATATTACTTCTTTTTTTCTCCAGCCATTCATTTCCATTTCTTTTGTACTCGGTCTAATATTCTTTATGCCAGTGTGACAGTTCCATGTTCAGCAGGAGCAAATTAGACTTTAAGAGTTTGCCCTGTAATATTTTCATTTGAGAGGATCTGTATTGGATCCATTCATTGCTACTGACATTTTTTCATTAAAAACACTTCTGTAGTTGTATAATAACAATGGTGGACAAACGCTTTTTTCTCCCTTCCTTCTGGCTCCTGCTCTGGGGAAAGTACTTGGTTATGTCTCCAAAAAGAGGCAGATTCCAGGTGAATTCAGTGGGGCTGCCCCATCCCTGGAAGTGTCCAAGGGCAGGTTGGAGAGGGATTTAGATACAGATATATAGACATATAGATACATATTCTCTCTGAAACAAGAAGTTCATAAGACACGGACAAAGACATCAGAAAAAAGACAGTAAACTTGAAGCACATTCCCTGAAGGAAGACTCTTTGTGAAAATGCAATTTCCTTTATTGTTTTTAAGGTGCTGAAATTTAAGATGTAATAAAACATGAATACCAATTTGGAAGCATTAGTTGCTCCTGGCAACCTTGAGAATGCATTATGCTTCATTTTTCTTCTCCATCATCTCTGCAGAGGCTGAGCAAGGGAATGAGTAACAGCACGTGCTTGCTGAACCAATATACACATCTGACCTCCTTTTCCCCTTCTCAGGAACAATAAATTATCATTAAAATTATGGCTGTAACTCTGATACTCTCAAGCAGTGCATCTCAGCTCGGGAAGAAGTTCACCCTGGTGCCACCGTTTGACATTATAAAGCAGTGCATTTCAGCCCCAAGGCAGCCGGGTGGATTTCCCAGAGGACAGCTCTGTTTGCATTTTGAAAGGCTGGGATAAAGATTACCAAATTAATAAAATATTTCTAACATAAATCAGCACCAGTTTAAAGAAAACCCAGATTCCCTTGTGCAGAAGGGAGCAGAGCAAACTGAATATGATGGAAAAAGAAGGTGAGAAATTATTATTGAGCTGAGAGGGTGTCAAAATTACTTTTTAAACTAGACTTGAAAAGTTTACTTCATTTTTTTTATACAGCTAATTTTTCTCCTCGTCTTCCTCTAACACCATCAGAGCTGCCGCAGCTGACGAGTCAAGATATGTGGATGTCTGTAAACTTCAAGAAACACTTGTCAAGCCCCACTGCAACATCCAGTCATCAATTTAATTTACATTGCATTATTCATTAGATATTCAGGGAGAGCAACAGAGTGGAATGAACTGGAAATCTGTATTAGATCTAAATATACCCGTCTGAAAATTCACACCCGAGGGATTTCTCGACCGAGGAAAAAAAAAAAGGGGGGAGTTGTATTGCCATGGATTGCTACGGGGTTCCCATGTCATCCCAGATATTTAGGGAGATTTGGGGAAGTTTCTCCTCACTCAATGCACCAGAAGGTCTCTCCCACGCTGTGTTTAGCAGCCTCCTCCTGCTCTGTGGGTTCTGCCCAGGCTGTCACACCTGGGATTACCTGTCCTTGTGGGGCTTCAGGTACTGAGTGTGGCAGGAAGAGGTTTGGGGTTCAGGGGTATCTCTTTAATGGCTTTCAGCATGAAAGGCAAAAGCAAAAGAGTGGGAGAGCAGAAGATTAACCACAGAGATGCATAAACCCTGACAAGGAGCACTTCAGGGAGAATCCTTCCAGTGCCCGAGGGAGCTACAGGAAACGTGGAGAGAGATTTCTTACAAGGGATGGAGTGACAGGACACAGGGAATGGCTTCCCACTGCCACAGGGCAGGGATAGGTGGGATATTGGGAAGGACTCGTTCCCTGTGAGGGTGGGGAGGCCCTGGCACAGGGTGCCCAGAGAAGCTGTGGCTGCCCCTGGATCCGTTGAAGTGTCCAAGGCCAGGTTGGACAGGGCTTGGAGCACCCTGGGATGGTGGAAGGTGTCCCTGGTGGAACTGGATGATCTTAAAATCCCTTCCAACCCAAACCAGTTTGGGATTCTCTGATCCTATGACATTGAAGACTCAAGACAGGACACTGATGGGTGCACCAGGGAAGGAGCTGCTCATGCAGAATCGTGGAGGGCTTCACTCAGAATTTGCTCCTTGACTAAAAAAAAGGAAACAAGATCATCATAAGTTCCATAGAAAAAAGCAAACTTGAAGGATGTTTCAAGGGGATTGTGAGAATTGGTAAAACTCCTTGTGGGAAAGAGCCAAACATGGAGGGAAGGAGTCATTGGGCTGTAAAGTACTTAGACAAAATGAGAGGAGGGGTGATGAAGGTTTTCTCTTGCAAGTAAACAAACCTGTGTGTGTAAAAATTGCCAAACTTGTGCAAACAAACACCTGGTTCCTGTTTGGCCACGTGTGGTCCAGGAGTAGGATCCTGCTGGGAACATGGAACACACATCGGGGGAGATCATGGGGGCACACCAGTTACCCGAGCCCCATGGTGTGGCACCTGCTGGGGTGCTTTAGGCCTGATAACTGACCAGTAAGGGCAGGCTCAGGCCACTGGGACTGCCCATGTCCAGGTGAGTGACCCTTCCACACACGAGGAGCCCGGAGAGCTGCAGCTCATCCTTGTGTTCACAAACCAGGTCTCACGTCCTTCCCACTGGGGGAGGAATAAACACACACAGTGCTCTCACCAGCAAGCACTGGGGGAAACAAAATAACTTTCTAATAATTTATTAAACCTTAAATAACTTCAGTGAGAAACTTTTACACATATTTGATCAAGACAGACAGAAATAGACACATCAGTGCACCACACAGATTTTCCTCTGCTCACTAGCTGATGAGACAGAGCTGCTTAGCAGCAATCCCAGGGGAGACACCATCCTTACAACACTTCCAGTTCAATTTCTCAGGCTTGAAGGGCCTGCAGTCTTAAAACTGCAACTTATGGGTTGCTATTTCAGATTAATTTCTGAATCTATGAAAGGCTTGTGAAATACCAATCTACATAAAGGGGGGAAAAAAAGGATAAAAAACACTGCAACAGCTGAAGTGATGCTATTGCTTGTTGTTCCTCTCAACTGTGGCACTTGTTTCTCCATCCATCTCTTTTCACTGCTGACACTTGGGAGAGAAAAAACCAAACAACTATCATCACCAAAAGGAAAAAAAAAAAGTGTTAAATTTCATGCTTATTTAGTTTGCAGCGGCTTAAACAGAACCTGAGTGTTTGGAAGACAACAGGAAATGATCCTAATACAGTTATTATCTGGATTTTGTGTCTTTGGGGTTTTTTTGAGAATCACTGAATGATTCCTTGCACCACTGACCAATGGACCCATGTTTTTCCTAATCTTCCTTTTGCTGCTCACAGCCCTTCAGGAGCCCTTTTTGTTGCCCTTCACATCCCTTTCCAAATCCAACTCCAGGTAGGCTTTAGCTTTTCTAACCCCATCCCTGCACCCTCAAACTGGAGCCCCCTTTGGGGTATTAGGAATGTAACTACTAAAATTAACGGCTGGAGCCTGAAACCCTTGGAAGTTTTCAGTTTTAGTTGTAAAACAATCAAACAACCTCCTAAAATAAAAGGTAAATCTTGTATGGCTGGACCTCTCTGTAAGGGCTCTCCCAATAGGTCACTATGTTTATAATTCCACTTTTAATTTCAATTGAAGCCAGTAAAAATAATTTTTAAACAATTGCCTTGAAGAACATCAGATTGTTTCCAGCTTTCTAGGAATCAAGTACTTATCTTCCCTTTCACCAGAATTATCAAAAACAGATGATTTAAAATTTCAGTGATTGATCAAAGCCTGTCCTCGTTCTTCCACCCAACACACAGTTTTTCCTCTAAATCAATTATTCGCCCAGACCTGCTCACAGTGTAATACTTTTTCTGGTTTTAGCTAATTAGATTTTGCCAGGTCTTGTGCATTTTCAGTTGTTCAATCTCTATCAATCACTCTAATTGGAGCAAAGAAGCCGCGTTTTGCATGATCTTGCTATTCAGTGTAGTCAGCTAGGCTGTCAAAGAAGTTAGATTGTGCTTGTTTCCCATTTTATTTATTTATTTATTTCAAGCAAGAGTGGTGAAATTGCAAGGCTTGATATGATTTAGAGGTGCTGTGTTGATCGAGGAGTTACAGGCAAATTAACGATTATTGGGAGGTAATATGGAGCACGATTTTGCAAGTGTCAGCTACTTTTAAATCTCCAGAAATTGGTTATTTCCCCCTTTATCTCTCGTGCCTGTATCCAAAATAACTGAAATTAGGAATACTTGTGCATTACATCTCTTTCTACCCGTTTTCATGAAGTTTGACTGCAGTCAGACTCTGCTGAAGTGCGACCCTGCTCTGAAAAGCAATATTCAGTCACTTCAACTGCAAAGTCCTGTTGTATGGCCCCACAGCACAAATCTTGCCTCTTTATCAGGGAGAAGAAACTGCCATGAATTATAACTGCACCTCTCCCTTCCCCAGGTCCTGGGAGTTAACAGAGAATAATTGCTGCTATGCAGCTAAATTAAAAGTGTTGTGTAAGCTTGGTATTGGCACCTTGCATCTCAGTTATTTGCAGGGGTGGTTGTTCAAGGGGCTGGCTAAATTAATTCTCTACCACTTCCTCTTCATGGATTTCCCTCTCAGTGGCAAATTTAAATCCATTAAGTGCTTTTCCATTGCCCGTGCCCATTGAAAACGGACAATTTAACAAATCTCAGGCTGACAGGGAGTTCATATGGGAAGCAGTCAGAACAATGAGCTCCGTAGCATCATCTGTAAACAATACATTCCAATAAAAAAGCCTTCCCAAGGAAGAGGTATCCCACTATCCTCCTGGAAAGTGCCACGCTGCTGCTATCTTGCACATTTCATGCAAGAACTGCCGAGTGCTCGGGTAATTAAACAACACTCAGCTCTTGCTGGCCAGATCAGTTCTGCATCTAAAGATAAACAAGCTAAAATATGCTAAAGTTTGGTTGACTCCTGGAATACTTGGGGAAATTTAGGAGAAACATATGGTGAAACAATCTGGCTGTGTTAATTTCAAGGAGAAGCCTTTCTCACCGATTAAATGATGTAATTCCCAATATATAGTCCCCTTCAAAATCAAAATGTTTGCCTAATGCACGGAGTTCAAACAGTCTTCAAACTTCCAGAGCCAAGTCCTGGGAATTATAGGAGTTAGAGTTTCTTTATGTCACTCATTACCTCTGAATTTTACACTAAAGAACCAACTCTGCTACCAGATCTGTTCTCCAAGATTCAAATTACTCTAGAAATTATTAATCTAAAATTAGCCTGTTTCTGAGGGCAGTACCAAGTCCACCTACAGGAAAGTGTATTTATTTCTTGCTTCTAAAAGTTGGAATAAAACCGTGTGTGAGGTTGATAACTCTTTATTTATTACTTAATTTGTGGGAGCCACATGGACAACTGAACATTTTTATCCAAGATATTTCTTCGTTTGGTGATGAGGAGAAGTTATTTATCAACAAAGTGAGATCTGAAACTGTTTATTATTCTTTTTTGTTGTTAAAGAATCAGCCCAGGTACAGTTATGAAAGCCCACTGGCACTAAGCTACTGAGCTAATCGAATTGATTAGCCAGCCCCAAACATCAAGGATCCCAAAGGACTCACTTCCTTCCACCAGCTGGATTTCTGGAGCCAGGCTTGCCATTTTACTGACACCTGTTTCTGTGTTCCTTCCTTTCCACAGTGAGGATCTCTTCAGTTTTGGGTCGCATTTGGAAGCCTTCCAAACCACGCCCTCGTCAGCTGTGTGACCGTGTTCGTGTGGCTGTCACACCTCCTCGCCCTGGTTCAGCTCCTGTGAAAAGTTACTCTGTGAAAACCTGCTCTCCCCAGGGATGGAGAGGGACTGGACAAGGGCCTGGAGGGCCAGGACGAGGGGGAATGGCTTTAAGCTGAAGGAGGGCAGGGTGGCATGGGATATTGGGAAGGAATTGTTCCCTGGGAGGGTGGGGAGGCCCTGGCACAGGGTGCCCAGAGAAGCTGTGGCTGCCCCTGGATCCCTGGAAGTGTCCAAGGCCAGGTTGGACGGGGCTTGGAGCAGCCTGGGCTAGTGGAAGGTGTCCCTGCCCACGGCAGGGGGTGGCACTGGATGATCCTAAACTCCCTTCCAATCCAAACCAGTCTGAGATTCTCTGATTTTCAAGTCTTTCTTTAGTTCCAGAGATCTTCACACATTTCACGACCCCTCCACCCCAGCCAGCTTTCTGAGTAGAGGCCCAGTTTTTTTAATTCCAAACCTCCAAATCTCTCTCTGAAGTCCCGAGTTGTGATTGCAGCTTTTCATGGAGTCTGGTAACAAACATTTGCAGAGCCAGGAGTTGGACTCCATGGTCCTTGTGGGTCCCTTCCTGCTGGGGGCATTCTGTGATTCCACCATTCTATGAAATGCATTTCTGGCACTGATTTCTAAATAGAGTTTGCAGACAAATCTGTATTATTTATTTTCAGAGAGATGAAAAATACATGAAACAAACCCAAACTCACTCATTTCTAATAAATATTGGTCTTGGACAAAAATGAGTGCAGGTTACTTTGTACTAATTGGATTGGTGTCAGGAACTGTGAAGAGGATTTTGCTCCTGCTCCATCTCTACAAATAATTCCCAGAGTTTTCAATACTCATGCAACCTGAGCAAATCCTATCAGACTGGAATAAGTATTAATCCACAGAAATTATGGTGTGCAACCAATTATATTTCAATCCCTTTCAAATCTACCTGTGTCCCTAATCAGTGCATAATCTTTTGAAATGATTCCTGTAACCATGCAAACAGAGCAGTCTGACAATAAACAGCATTTTCCAGCTGGGCAATGGTACCTTTCCCTTCCTGGGAAGTTACAAGGGCAGTTCAACGACTTCAGCCCAAATGAATAAACCTGCTACATGGCAAAACATCCTTAGATTCATACAGTCAAGGAATCATGGAATCATTAAGGTTAGAGAAGATCAGCAAGTCCAACCTTTGCCCAAATTCCCCATTCTCACTAAACCATGCCACGTTTGCTGGCTGCCAGCATCCATCACTTTATTTGACCATCTGTAGTATTGGAAAATTTGCTTAATTGATCTATTCTACAAAATAGAATATTTATTATCCTCATCCAAAAGAGGAGGCAGGACTTGGAACGTTTCTGTGAAAGATCAGGGCGATGACAGAGTTGGGGAATGGCTCCCAGGGTTGTCCTGCGGTGCAGAAAGGACAGTGAGCTGGGCACTGACACTGCAGGAGGGAAAGGAATCATTCCCTGCTCCTCTCAGGATGATCCCTGGGGATGATGAAACAGGAAGTTCAAGGCTAACAAACCCCAGCTTTGGCAGCAGATTTATGGGAGCTGTGGGACCTGTTACCACAGAACGGTGCAGGGTGCAAATGTCAGGGAAAACTGAGCAGGAGCATCGGAGAGCAAAGCTCTGGAGGGTTAGGAGAGGTGTTTAACGACAGGTTTTCTCTCCTGAACATCTTTGGTCAGAGGCTGGGACAACAAATATATTCAGGGGAGTGTGTGCCACTGCCTTTTTCATGTGTTTTCACCTCTGAACCTGTTTTTGCCCAATGCTGAAAAAAGAGATTGTGTCTGAATGATCACTGAGCTGCTGCACTACATCTACCCTGGTGTTTGTCAGGGAGCTTCGGTGTGAAACTCTTCAATTTATTCCACAGAGCAGCATTTATTGCAGTAAGGCTCCATCACCGTTCAGTTTAGAGTAATTATTCCTATCTTTACCAGAGAAAGCTCAGCAATCCATCTTGGCCAAGAGAAATCCACATATTTTGTAAAAAGTGGCCCTGTCAGAGCTCAAAGCCCTTACCTACAGCAAAATCCATGTTAATGTTGCGGAGCAATCTATATGTGCTTGTGTGAATGCATTACCTATTGATTAGAGAATTTGAAAGAGTTGTGATGGAGGTGTTTAGAAAACTGATAATCAGACTAGTTTTAAAATCAAAAAAAACCCAACAACTTTATTAAATTCCTTCATGGACAATAAATTTCCTAACCAGTTGTTTGTTCTTACACATTATTTGCCATCAGCTCTACAAATACAGACCTGCTGGTCTTCAAAAATTGCTTTTAAATCACCTATAGGCACTGCTACCATGGAGCTGGTGCCATGGAAATGGTGGAGATGGACACAGTCCTCCAAGGTTCTTGGTCACTTGGGCCTTGAGAGGTCTATGAGGAGAGAAGTTGAAACCAAAGTTTCAACTTCTCTCCTCACAGACCTCTCAAGGTCCTCAACTTCAACCTTTTCATTCCCTTCAATGTATTTTTCCTTTGTTACATTTGTGATATTTTTCTGTTTCTGCCCAAGCCCCCTGAAGTGGAACCTCAGCTGTTCCTCACATTAATTTGTTTTTCTGGCTTCACCAAACATCTTTGTTGTCTCTTGTGGGGGAAGTTCTGCCCTTTTGCAGCCCCTCATGCTCCTCTTTTGCTTGGCCTGGAGATTTTAGGATTTTTATTTGTTGCTGTCTCGGTGGTCACGTTGCTCATTCTTCTGTGCCAGAGTGCCTGGATTTGCCAAGCCTGTTTGCAGTCCCTGGCTGCACTTTGTTACCACACTCATTAGCTTGTTCTGAGCCCAAATATACCAATTTTATTCTGTCTAATAGAAATTTATTGGTGTCACATGGCTCTGCTCTGGCTGCACACAGAGTGAGTTTCTCAGCTGCTGTTGTTTGTCATGGAGACCACCCTGAAATGTCCCCACAGCCACTGGAGCAGTTTTAGTTCGCCTCATAAAATGAACTGTTTGAAAACCAAATTGGTGCTGAAAACCCCCTGAGGCAGATTTCCAGCATAAAAACCGAGCTCCAGACACTCAGGGCTTCACCTCTGGATGTTCTGGGCGTAACCTGAGCCAGTTTTGGCCTCTCTACCAACCACGTGGAGCACTTTTGCACGTGGATACTGGGTAAATTCCAAATTATGTGAGGGATGTATCCATTGATTTTGTTAATGTGGACACAGCCCAACAGATACAAGGCTTGCAATTCGCCTTCTGTTAAAAGAGCATTGACTACCAATCTAATGAAATACTTCTTTATCATCCAGAAATAAAAAGTATAATTTTATTTCACTGTTTGAAGTGTTTATCAGCCCCAGAAGTTGTTATTTTCATTATTTATTCTTTCTAAAACAATCACTTTGTTACCCAGACAAAAGCAGGTGGAGAAACCTGTCCAGAATTATTTAATCTGATTATTTAAACTTTTTTTTTCTTTGCCATGCTGCCAGGTATGCCTGCTCTGCCAGGTACAAATAATCTGAATTTATTCCTCTAGCTGCTCCCTCAGGCCCCAGAACTTCATTATGGCTATAACCTCCAACTTTTACTATCTAAATTGCTAATTGTTTGGCTAATTCCTTTCTTAAGAAGTGGATGAAGATAAAGAAGCTCCTATCAGAGACTGCAATGTGATAGAGATGTCAGTGATGTCAGTGGCCAGGATTTTTGGAGGAGAGGGGGGAGATACACAGGGCTGCTCTGCTGTGAAAATATATTTAAGAAGGGGGAAAACACTTGCACAGGCAGTGAGGAGTGAAGGGGGAAAAGTGAGGAAAAAAAATGTGAACATGAAGATCAGAAAAGAAGGAGGGAGAGATTTTCCAGGTGCTGGAGCAGAGTTTACCCTTCACTCTGTGGAAGAGACCCCAGTGGAGCAGGTATTTCCCCAGAGCCTGTGGAGAGGACCCTGGCAAGGACTAAATCCCATCCTGGAACAGGGTTATCCTGCAGGACTGCAGCTCATGGGCACAGACAGGGGGAAAGTGGGAGGAGGGACAGAGGTGAAATATCACGGACCAAGCAGAGCTCCCCTTTCTCCATCCCCTCTGTGCTGTTTGGGAAGGATGCAGAGGAGCTGGCAATGAAGGTGGGCTCCTAATTTATTTCTCACTGCCCAACCCTATTTTAATTGGCAATTAGCTGTGTTAGTTTCCCCTGGATAAGTCAGCTTTGCCCATGAAGGTAATTGGTAAGTGATCTCTCCACCTTTATCTTGATCCACGGGTTTTTCATCTCATTTCCTTCCCAAAGCTGAGAGATGGAGCGAAAGAGCAGCTGGGTGGGTGTCTGGCAGCACAGCTAAAATTGGACAGCTGTCTCAACTGGAATAAAAGGCCCAAGAGGAGCTGGAGAAAGTAAAACTTGGTCCCTGCAAAAAGATTTCTGCTGTATATTTCTGGGAGAAAAGAAAAGAGGAAGGAAGGAAGGAAGGAAGGAGGGAAGGAAGGAAGGAAGGAAGGAAGGAAGGAAGGAAGGAAAGGAAGACACCACAGTCCCCAGGGACTATTTGCCTGATATAGTTTGTGAAGAAATAGTTGCCTGAAATATTAAGCCTTCCCTTTATTGCTGGTACTTTGTTTTCCTCAGCTTTATAAACCCACAATATCCTCTTGCCTTCCAAGGTTTCTCCAGGAGTTGCTGTCCATGTTACCCCTCAGCCTGACCCTGGCTCCCAGAGCTGAGTCTCTGCCAAACCACGTGGCATTCTGAATTTAACTTTAATTAATTCCTGTCACTGAGAGATTTTATGATGCTGTGGCCTGCAGGTGACACTTCATTCAATTCTGTCACTGCCCCTTTCTTTCCAACACTTTTCCTTATTCAAAATGAAGAGCATGGGCACAAATTGGAAATGAAAATTTCATATAACAACTCAGTGTTCTACACCCTGGATTTTCTTGTTAGAGTGGTACAAGGGCAGAGAACTACTCACGTTTTTGTACAGAAAACTACAGAGGCTGCAATATTTAAAGCTGCTTATGAACCTGGGCAAACTTTATGTCTTCTTTTCTTGTTTCTTTTTGCTTACTTAATGTTTGGGTTTTTTGGTTTTTTTAATGGGAAACACATCAGTGCAGCCAGTTAATGCAAAGTGTTCATTTAAACAGTGCCAGAAATGATTTCTCAAACAATAAGTCAGAAGCACACAGATCTTAAAATCTGAGCACGTAGGCTTTGTTCTTCTCTACCTTCCCAGGCTTAGGAGTAAATGTAAACTGCACTTTTAGATGTTAAAACATGATTGGTACATAATGCAGTCTTTTCATTCAATTCAATAGCTGCGAGACAAGAAACGGGCTCTTCAAAAGAATGTAAAGGGGAAAAAATCACAGGGCATTCCAGCTTTACTTTAATAGACTAAAGATAATACGAGTACTCGAAACAACCCCAGGGGAAGCTTGGCAAGAGCAAAATGAGCAAGATAAATAAATAAATAAAGCACAGGAACAAGCCCTACACGTTTTGTGCTCAATTTTAAGGAAGATTTTTTTTTTTTTTTTTTTTTTTTTAGGTTTTTTTTTTTTTTCAAGAATATCCCTCTAATTTTCTATTCAGTTTTTAAATATGCCTATTAAAAGAATATATTGAGCTATTTCTCTGGTTGTATTTGCTGTTCATTCTAATCTATTAGTAGCCAAAAGGCAAAAGTACCAGCGCTTAATTATCTTGCTGGTAGTACGGATGGAGCCAGCTGAACTTAAAAGACAGGAATTGTTGATTTAAGCATTGCTGTGTTATTTTAATACAGCCATTTAAACTATTTTAGGGACAGTGTAATAGGTGTTTAAATGTTAATGCTTCATTGCTGCTTTACAATTAATTTGGCAGAGTGTCCCTAATGAATGAATTATTAGGTTAAACTAATATATTCAAGCAATAATAAAAGGCACTTTCTCAATTAGAAGGGGCATCTACTTGTTTTCTCCAGAAAAAGTGAGAAAAATCCTATTGGTAAGGATGAACTTATTTCCTTCAGCTTAACTTTTAATAAATCAAGTTACATCAGCTAGGAATTTTTCTCCAATGGACATTCTTTTTAAAATGTCAAAGTTATTCTGGGTTAAGAGAACAGTGCAATTATATTTTCATTCTTCTGAATGGAAAATAGGAGAAAATGTGAGGGACAACAACAACAGATCCAGTAATGTGTGTTTGTGGTTCACTTTGTGGGATCTTCTCCTGCTGAGAATCCAAGAGCAAGGTTCTTCATAAGATCAGTAATTTCTGCTGGGTTAAGGCCTACAGAAGGAAGGGAGGGAAACAGGGAATGGAATGGTAGTGGGCTCAAAGCTGTGAAATCACAAAAGTCAGAGAGATTTCTCCAAAAAAGAGTTTTCATGACAAATCTCTCAGACTGCAGAGCAGGTCACTTGGACCTCGAAAGACACCAAAGATTCCCAAAATCTCCACAACCTGATTGTGTGGAATAACCATTTCAGATATTCAAATGTGATAGGTTGGGTTTTTTTTTACTTTATTCCCAGATGGACTTTAAAGCCCATCCAGTGCCACCCCTGCCATGGGCAGGACACCTCCCACTAGCCCAGGGTGCTCCAAGCCCTGTCCAGCCTGGCCTTGGACACTTCCAGGGATCCAGGGGCAGCCACAGCTTCTCTGGGCACCCTGTGCCAGGGCCTCCCCACCCTCACAGGGAACAATTCCTTCCCAATATCCCATCTAACCCTGCCCTGTGACAATGGGAAACCATTCCCTGTGTCCTGTCCCTCCATCCCTTGAAAAGAGTCTCTCTTCATGGTTCCTGTTGGCTCCTTCAGGCACTGCAAGGCCACAATGAGGTCACCCAAAAGCTTCTCTTCTCCAGGCTGAACATTCCCAATTCTCCCAGCCTCTCCTCTGCTGCATCCCTCTGATCATCAAATCCAGCCCCTCCAGAGCAGTAACCCATTCTTCTTCCATGCAGCTCTTGACTGGTCAATCAGAAACTATCAGTTTTGATACAAAAGTGAGGAAAAACTGTTTTCTTTCATGGCAGTGTCAGGACCAGGGTCTAAATATTTGCATTTGCCTTGTAAAGTTTGCCATGTCACATAAATAAATGAGCACACGACTGAAAATTAAATGTTACGTTGCAACTAATTCATTTGCAATCATTTAGCACTTGCTAGATTTTACAGTAATTGCTCCATGAGATTAATGAATTTACAGAGCTCTTGGAGCCTCACATGTCTTGGCAAAGCACATTGCAAGGAGCCAATGAAAGTGGCTCACAAGCTACATCTGATGTGAGACATCTTCCAAACCTCTGCCTAGAGACAGTGAATGCCATGCACTGGAGTTTTCCATGAGTGGGCTGCCTCCAGAGTAAAAAAGTCAGCTCAGAATTGTTTACTTTTTGAATTTTCTTGGGTTTCCTATTATTATTTTATTGGATGACTCAAGGAGAGTCAGCATACTGATCTTTAAGCATGTGCTATCTTTCTCCCATTATCAGGGTAGAGTGCTGGCTTTTTGGAGAACATGTTTTAACAGATCTGTTCCTGAACAGAAACCCTGAACTTTAAAAAATTAGAGGTTAAAGTCTATCTGGTATAAAAATGAATGATTACATATTCCAAAGGAAAGACTGTTAGTCTAAGCTGGAATTCTCTGACTCTTGTTTTCACAGAGAGATCATTGATATTTATAGAAGTAACACATACAACCACACATATCCCTGAAATTTATGGCTAAATTGAGATCACTGCTGTTATTTCCATTGGAGCTTTTCTGTTGAAGTCACTGGGGATTCATGCTAAGAAAAAGAGCTGTGGGGAGGCATAAGTTGTATTTAATGTGTGTGTGTGCATGGTGCACCAGGAGTTTTGTAATCAGAACAGCAGCATGTGGGCAAAAGCTTTGTCTGCTGGGTAATCAGAATTTCCAAAAGGAAAAGAATATTTGTCTAGGGAAGCCTTGTAATAATGGGGTTGGTGGAGTTGTTTATTCCTTGCCTATTTGGATGTAATCTTTCATGACAAATATGACTTTCCAAGTTAAATTTCCCTGATTCCTGCTTCAGTACTTAGGCATGCTGGCTCCAAAGTCATAGAAGCAATTTTTTTTTTTCTCCCAGATTAAATGAAATTAATTTCTTCCATGTAGTTTTGCAGTTTGAACACAATTAACATGTTCTGAACCAATTCTAAATAGGCAGATGGTGCCATCATCTTGGGAGCTTGGAGCAACCACAGAAGGTGTCCCTGCACACAGCAGGGGGTGGAACAAGATGATCTAGAAGGTCCCTTCCAACCCAAAAACCATTCTGGGGTTCCATGAGCAAGCACAACATATTTTTATGCAAATCCTCCAGAGGTTCCATTGTAACTGCCTTTTCACTTTTTCTTGTAGGTTTTTGGCTTTTTTGGGAATAGAGGCTGTAAGTGTGGCTNACCACAGAAGGTGTCCCTGCACACAGCAGGGGGTGGAACAAGATGATCTAGAAGGTCCCTTCCAACCCAAAAACCATTCTGGGGTTCCATGAGCAAGCACAACATATTTTTATGCAAATCCTCCAGAGGTTCCATTGTAACTGCCTTTTCACTTTTTCTTGTAGGTTTTTGGCTTTTTTGGGAATAGAGGCTGTAAGTGTGGCTGTGCCTCCAGGAGGTGACAGTGTGTGCAGGGGATTTACAGCAACGTGTCACCTCTAATCACCAGGTCCTTTAAAGACGAGTCAAGCAATGTCTAATTAAAAGCTGGGAATGAAGGCCTTAAGATGCAAAGAGGAGACTATAGGTTATCATTCTGCATGCAGTTTAAATGACTGGTTCTGCACTGAAATGCTCCTGAAAGCTGTTTTACACTGAGTTTCCATAAAAATCAGTAGTTTTCCCTCTGTTTTACTCTGCTTTCTAGCAGAAGCAGCTGACAGCCGAATGGCTTCATTGTTCCTGCCCCTCGCCCTGTTCACATCCCTGGCTGCTGCTTTGAAAGGCATTTTCATTTATTATTGACTTCCAATTTGATATTAATTTGCAACAGAAAGAGCTGATCAAAATCATATCGGGGGAAGACTTCTCCTATCTCGGTGCAGTGTCCTGTTGCTATGGGAACTGAGAAGAGCTGAGGTTTACACAATTGCCAAAGTCTAGAAGAATTCTGGATGTTGTCTGATGTTAGATATGTCTACGTGCATGAGCACACAGCCACAGACACACATACAGACAGAGAATATCCACATCCAAGAGTTGTTGGCCACGATGTGAAAGGAAGACACTCCTGGTTGTTACACTTTGCCTGGGTCTCAATCTCTTGTTGCACAAACAATGGGCATTTCTCGTGTCTGAGCAAGCATTTCTCATTGCAGAGCCCTAAAATCTGGAGGAAGCCTGCAGTGACTCCACGTACACCAGGCAGGACCAGGATTTCATCTCGAGAGTCCTGCGGCTCATGCTTTATCCCACTTCCAGCTGTTCCCGACTAAGCAGCTCTGAGGGATGTAGGAAGTAGCCTAAAATAACAGAATGCTCCAGAATTCCTGGGATCATCATAAAAAGAAGAACCTCTGTGTTCTGGAACATGTCAGATCAGGGCAGGTTGTTTGAAACCCATTCAGGTCTCTGCTGCATTTCCACATTCTGCGCTTCACCTGCTGGGGAATCACGGAATCACAGGATCATTAAGGGTGGAAAACACCCCTGAGATCATCCAGTCCAGCCATCAAACCTGCACCACCACCACGGCCACCCCTAACCCATGTCCTCAAGTGCCACGTTCACACGTTTGTTGAACACTCCCAGGGGTGGTAGGAGTTAGATCAAAGTGTTCCCTGATCTTTACCTGCTCAAACTATTAATGCAAAAGACCTTGGGGTTTGAAAATACCATTGGAGTCACTGACCTCGGGGTCAGAAGGGAAGATTCATCTCCCTCCTAAGGACCAAGCTCCTGTAGACATGCAACTATACCCATCTCCTGTATGGTTTGTATGGAATTCTTTCACCCCACTCCATCTTTCCATTCTTCATCCTCTTTGTGTACCAGGGGCTGTAAGTTTGGGGTTTTTTAAGACAGTAGCAGTGTCTGTATTTTGAGGCAGATGATGCATTAAGGTTTGGTCATAATGCAGTTCTGACAATCACAGTAACTGTGAAATGCAAAGAATCCCAGAATGGGGTGGGTTAGAAGGAACCTAAAGGATCATCCTTTTCCACTCTCCCACCATGGGCAGGGACCCCTTCCACTAGCCCAGGCTGCTCAGAAATCATGTAAGTATGATGCACACCAGTGAGTAACTTATTCAGTTTAGGTCATATTTTGCCATTTTTTCCATCACCACTTCTCATGGCTGCTGGTGTCGTTGCTGGCTTTTTGTTAGGTTTCAAAATTTTACTGATTATTATATCTTCCTCTTAAATATGAGCATTAGTGTCATTAGTATAGCAGCACTTACAGTGGCATGAGGCCAGTGTCAAGCAGTCCTCTTCGTTGTTCCCTGAAAATAATAATGATCAATTCACTGAAAATTCCAAGCAGAAAAGCCACTAATATTACTGAGTGGAGGAATAAAATGGCATTTATTTGGAGTTTTAACTGAATTTTTCCTTTCAGTCCCATCCCTCTCACACACTGGGCTGGCTTTTATTTAGCTGTTTATTTTGCAGTGATGAAAGCAAACAAAGCACACCTCAGACAGTCAGTGAGGCGATGAAACTTAATTGAGGAGTGCTTGTGCCTCACTGCGTTGCCAAAGGATTAACTTTTCATAACCTGGCAGGCAGAGAGACGTTAATGTTATCAAAGACTGTTTCTCAAATCTGAAGGAGTGTAAAATGCTGGTGTTTTCTTCTTCCAAAGCATCAAAGACTTCCAGTGAAATTGATTACTTGAATTGGTCATAACCCTGTCCTGTTCTCTGACTGGGTGGGACCATGGTCCCACCCAGTCAGAGAACAGGACAGGATTATGACCAATATGAATTGGGCATGTGCTGATGGGGAGAGACAGTAAAGAACAATTCCCTCATGACTTTGGGATGCATCTCATCAGGTCCCACAGATTCAGGGAGGTTCAGGTTCCTCAGGTGCTCGTGAACCTGATCTTTACTTCTGGTGGGAGGGACTTTGCTCCCCCAGCCCCCATCCTGCTGTCCAGCCACTCCAGAGGTGTGGGAGCAGAGGCTGGCATTGAAGACTGAAACACAGAATGTGCTGAGCTCCTCAGCCTTCTCCTCATCCATTTTTTACC
This sequence comes from Aleadryas rufinucha, assembly GCA_013397815.1. Classification (NCBI taxonomy): domain Eukaryota; kingdom Metazoa; phylum Chordata; class Aves; order Passeriformes; genus Aleadryas; species Aleadryas rufinucha. The sequence goes on from VZTH01010938.1 coordinate 40,227, forward strand.
AGTTTCCCAGCCTTGTTTATCAAGGGGTGACACCTTCTTTGACCTTGTTTTCTGGGTTACCAGATGTGAAGAAGCACTTCTCGTTATTCTTTGTGTCCCTTGTTGTGTTCAGTGCCGGTTTTGCTTTCCTCATCCCTTCTCTACACAACCAAATTTCATCCCTGGACTCTTCCCAGGCCACTTGTCCTTGTTCTCACTGCCTGTGCCTTTCCTCCTGTCCCTTTAGACTCCCCAGCAGGTCCCTCCTCAGCCATCCTGGGCTCCTGCCTTCCTTGCCCCATTTCTGGCTCCCGGGGACCACCGGCTCTGGCATTCCATGGAAGATTTCCCTAAAGATCTGCCAGCTCTGTTCTGCTCCCCTGACCCCAAGGACAGCCTCCCAGGGGATTACATTTACCATCTCCTTGAAGAGCTGCAGCTTGTTTTCCTGAAGTTCAGGGGCCTGACTTCACCTGTTACCTGCCCCCTATCCCCCAGGAGGGTGAACTCCTCCCCCAGTGCACGGTGGCTGCCTCCAGGCTCCATGGATTGATAACATTGGATTATTGGATTGATAATATTGGATTATTGACAATTATAGGGCCCAGAGGACTGCAACTCTGTGTGCAGAGCTGTGCAAGCAGACATGGAGTTAGGTAGTTTAAAATACGGAAAGGAGTGTAAACACACCTGAAGTAACACAGTGGTTTTAAACAAGAAGGAGCTCTAAAGCTTTAGAAACTCCAAAAATTACACTGAGATTACCATATCTTTTCAAATTTTGTAATTAGCTTTTTGCTGGACCTCTTTTTTTTTAAAAAAAAGAATACATTTAATTTAGTTTCTTAGGAATGCACTCAAAACATTCTAAGACAAAACTGAGGTTAGAATCCTCCAATCATCAAGGTTGGAAGAGACTTTTAACTTCATCCAGTCCAGCCATCAATCCAGCACTGCCACTGTGAGCCCTGGAACACTGAACACATCACCCAGTGCCAGATTCAGATGCTTCTTAAGCTCTACAGAGATGGTGAATCCTGGGGGCTCCCAGCTTGCCCAGGGGTGGTTGCAAACCTACAGAAAATGGGGTTTATCTAGAGTAAATACAGATGTTAAGCAGGTTTTAGGAAAAGCTCTCTGTGTTTTTTAACCATGCTGTTCAGAGCATTACTTCAGTCTAAATGGCATGAATAAAAGAAACCCTGGAAGGAAAAGAGAGTCAGCCTGGACATCTCTGATATAAATTTGCTGTTTAGTGATTACGGGCCTGTGCTAATTGCTTTCATCCATTTTCACAACGAGAAAGGCAAGACACGAGGTAAAGGAAAATAAAAGCATATATTACAAGTTCCAAACTTCCTGGATTTACATTTAAAATGTGTTCAGTGTCATAATCCACTTCTTTCTCCCAAAAAACATGTCAAGGTCTGTGATCAGGGCTTCCAGAGTGGCCCTGCATGGACCGAAGGTTTGGAGTCTGTCGAGCTGGGTCAATGGAAGCTGGGAGTGCATCATCTTTCACTGATTGACGTACTAAATTCCTCAGAGCACAACAAGTTAAGGACTAAGTAAATAATCGATTAGCTGTCAGCCTTCCTGGTCATCCTCATGAAAGGGATTAGTGACAGCCAGGGGCCAGAGAAGTGAGTCATGCTTGTACAAATACCTTTTGAACCAGGACAAAAAACTCCCAGGGAACGCTTCTCCCATTTCAAAGCAGGGTTTGAGGCAATGGCGGTGCAGAAAAGGCTGGCTCCCTTCTCTCCCGTGCCTTTCCTAATTAATCTTTCATCAATAAAGGAAACAGACCCAAAAAAATTAGAAAAAAAGTATCAATATGTTTCTGCCACGCTGACTAAAACAGGCAAGGGCTATGTGGGAAAGCAGCTCCACGGATTTGGACAGCAGGATTCCATCTGGCTATGGAACCAATTATATTTGTATTTAAACAAATGTGCCAGACAGAAGGAGTGGAAAGTCTCCACATCTTCCTGGCAGTGAGCAGAACTTGTTGAGAAGACACTTATTGTTTGGTTCATCTGATGACATCTTTTATTAAATATTAGCTGCATCCAGAAAACAAAAACCAACAACTTTTGCACTTCAGGGCTGCACACACTGATCCCTTCATCCAAGTTCGCTTTTGCACACTGTGCTTTTTGCCACACCCGAAATCAGACAAAGCCTTTTATCTGGTACCAGCAAAGCTTCAGGAGTGAAGAATGTGACTTTTTCACTGGACATGGCTTCTGCCACTGTCCTTCAAACCCCCCTGTCTGGCTATTGCAGCTGTGCCACCACCTCTGATGGGGAGAATGGTGCTCTTTACTCCCAGGGAGTCTTTGAAAGGGAATTAACTCCCTTTAAAAGGGAGTTAATTCACTGTTCTCTAAGCAGTCTGTGAGCTGAGAGTTCAGTGAGGATGCCCTGAATGCTGGAATTGCTCCTGCCCTACCCCATGCTGGAAATTCGGGTTCCTGTGTGGTGCCAAGTAAATCAGGTGATGGTGAGGAGCCAGACATGGAATAAAATACAGAGGATAATTCCAAACTAGGGTCTACCTAAAAAAAGAACAACTTCATCCATTAAAAAAAAAAAATGAAGAAGAAGAAGAAAAGCTTGCCAGGCTTATTTCACTATCCAAATTCAACTTATGTTCAGACCAAATTATACACACCAATTTCCTGGTATGAACTACTGCCTCACATTTTCCTTGTTCTTCCTTCACGACTAATTCCAGCTTCAGAGCTCGTCCAGGTCCCTGATCTATTATTAAACTATAAATGAAATACCTGTGTTTCACAGGAAAAGGCTTTGGTGTGGGTTATTTCCTAAGGTTTCACTTTCTGGGTGACAGCCCTTCCAGTTTGAGTGTTCACAAAGAAACAGTTCTTGTGGCCAGTTTGAGGAAAATCATATTCCACAAGGTGTCTGTAATTCCAATAGTTGTGATTTAATTGTGAACTTCCAAAGAGCTTTCTGGTAAGTATAAATTCAAGAGGCACTACTCCTGAAGAAGTGTTTCTTCCAGCACCTTCAGGCACTGTTTTTTTTGATAAACTATAAAATGTTTTATACAGTGAAAATATAAAATATTTTAGAAAACAACTGCATTTGTGTATTTCCTAAATCACTGCAATTTAAAAAGTTCACACATCTGCTGTGGAAAGCATTATTTTCTGTGTCTCTAAGTAAAATTGCCGAAATTCCAGTTTCAGGTGTCTCTATGTTTTCCATGAAGTGTGTTTAAAAAATTTCTCAAACAAAACAAACAGGAGTTGCATTAAATGAATGGTGAGTAAAAGCACCTAAATTCCTGGAATTTTTAAAGTTTCTCTCTTAAACTTACAGCTACAAAGCTGATGTTTGCTCATGTAGTGGGTATGCACACAGGGAAGCCACAGGAAATATTTAAATAAGACAGAACCTTAACATGACCTGTAGAACTTCTGGAATATTTATTGTACAACCTGGTTGATGCTCGTTTGCCAAAACTATTCCTGTCTTCCTGTCAGTGTTTTTCAGGAACAACAGACTGGAGGTTGAGGCTTATTTTTAAAATCAGAACCTGTGTTGTACAAATCAGTGGCATAACAATTGAGGCCTCGTTTAAAACCAGTTTTGTTCCATTCTTGTCGCACAAGCTGCTCACATTTGCAGTCAGGGAGGTGCTCAGTCCTTCATAATGATTGCTCACCTAAGTTCCTGCACAAAAACCACAAATCATTATTTTCTGCATTTACATTAATTGGAAAGGATAGAATGCAGCAAGTTTTCTCCCCTTTTTTCTTTATTTCTATTTTTTTTTCTTTGGGCGAAGTCTGTTCACTAAGATTTGTAGAAAACAGATGTGATTCTACTTTAATGCATTCAGACTTCACTGCTTATTGAAATATTTGCATTACTTTGAATTTGGAAAATAAGCTGCTAATGGACTTTGAATAGAAAGATATAAAGAATCTCAGTCTTCACTGTCTCCTACTAATTACTAATTCTGTTTCCATAAGAAGGTTTAATGTTTCTGCCTAAAATTAACGGTGCATGCCTTTTAGAATGTGTATTTAAAAGACCTCCCGCTGCTGAGGGAGAATTTTATTTTGCAGAATTCTTGTAAACATGGAAAAATTAACTTGTGCATCTGCTTTGGATAATGGAAAATCCCTGGTATATACAGACACAACTGTGTACACACAGAGATAGATATATATACATGTATATATATATATGTATATGTGTGTGTGTGTAAAATATATTATCCACCTGCACAGAGCAGGGGTTCAACCCCTGCAAACTTAAAAGATTAAATTCATTTCAAAGCATTTTGGATCACTATGAACAGCATTTTGCTTCTCCTTTCCTTAGCTTCCATACGAGCAAGCTGTCTACGTTATAGCCGAGTTACTTCAATGTCATTTAGGAAATGGGTGCCATGACTCATTTTCCAAGAAATACCAGATATCCACACTTCTGTCAGCAAACCTTTTCTCTTTGTACCAAGCTGATTCTTCTTATCTAGAAAGGAATGGAATGTGGATTGAGTTATGCATCCTGTTTGCACAAAGAAAAGCCCCCAGACTCCACAGTAGGTGTATCCAATATTTGTTTACACATCCAGAGCAGATTTGGATGTAGCTTTTAATCCAAGTGTGTCAAACTACTAAAGACAATGATCCTAAATCTCTCAAACACTTAGGAGTATGTTGCCAGAAAGACCCCCCAAAATACTGTTGGCTGCTCTTTCTGTCATCTGCCTTTCCCATTTGCCTTTAGCCTTTGGGTTTCACCGGTCATTGGCATTTGGGAAATCTTTAAAAGGCATTTATCAAATAGAAAGTGCTCAAAAATCCTTAGAAATGAACGTAGCAGCTTGTGCCCAGTTTGCCTGGGTTGAGTTCAAGCTATTGACTGGGCCATGGTGTATGATCCATGTGGATCCATGTGTTTGTGGGTGTTCTGGCACATGAGGGGGTAACAACTCCACCAAGGGTCCTGTTGGGAAGTTGAGAGGAAGTTACAAGTTCCACCTCATCCAAAACCTTCTGTGCTCAATCTTATTCTGCCTTCCAAGTCCATGGCAGATTTGTTTCTCATATTTAGGTTAGAAATCACACAAGGAACCCTTCCCTGGGAGGGTGGGGAGGCCCTGGCACAGGGTGCCCAGAGAAGCTGTGGATGCCCCTGGATCTCTGGAAGTGTCCAAGGCCAGGTTGGACATTGGGGCTTGGAGCACCCTGGGCTGGTGGAAGGTGTCCCTGCCCATGGAAGATGGGTGGCACTGGGTAAGCCTTAAAATCCCTTCCAACCCAAACTGTTCCATGATTCCGTGACTCTATGAACGTAACCCCTAAAAGACGCAGGTTCCAGAAAGGCTTTCCCTGTAATTATTTTAGCTGCGTTATAATTAGGTTTTTCTGCAGTTGGAACAACTGCTTGTATACCTAATTAAGTTGTTAATAACTTAATTAGGCCAGCAGCAAATTCCCAGCTTCACACACGTGGTGAGTTGCCTTTAGCTCTCGACATGATCCATGCATGTAACTCATCCCAGCAGCATCACTGGGCCATCCCTAGAACTCACTTCAGTTCTTGGTGAACTAATTTCAATTACTGACCCAGAGGGCATCTGCTGCAGGAAAACAAAGCAAACCAGGAAATGTATGCTGTTTTTTGAACCATGTGAATGACTTTTAATTTGGACATAACAGGTCAACAATAGATTTTTTTTCAATGGAAAAATAAGACTGATTTATGATCTTCTTTCATTGTTACTTTCCTGGTTTTTGTTGTTTTTTTTTTTTTTCCCTTTTCCACTGTCACAATACAGAAGTCCTGAATTTAAATACATCAATACTGATGAACAATTTAGTCTGTGAATATGCAGGAAAACCCACGAGATCCTTCACACTGTGTAATATTCAATAGAGCTCTGATATTTTCTTTTCTTTTACTAAAGATGATGCTGTCTATCAAATCAGAAGAGACAACATTTTCTTCCTCTAAGAGAAAGGCTGGTTAGCAAAGAACAAAATCCTACCAGGAAAAATCTCTCAGTGAAGCAGAGTTGTATAATGACCTAGCTGCTAATTTCTCATTATTTATGCAGCCTTCTTGTTTTCTAAAAGCCACATATGGACAATTTTCTTCTTTTTAAATATTACATCTTTCTCCATTGTTCCTAGGAGGCGTTTTAATGCAGATAATTGAATTTCAATGAATTCTGCATGTGCTGTTCCAGATTGCAGTTGCTTACTACTGCTGATGTGGGCCTGCCATTACTCACACCCTGCCTCACATTCAGCTCCATGTGACCATTTTTTAAGCCTTGTGTGAACACATTCCATTTACTACTCAAAGGAAGTTATCCAGGAAGGTGCCATAGCAAGTCCTCTAAAGCCTGGTTCTTATCGCTGGTGGCGATATGAGAGAGGGCCTCCTCCAACCTGGGGGAGGCCNTATCAACAGTTCTCTTTGTGAAATATTGTGCTCTTGTATCAGCTCGTGCTGTTGCGTGGCCAATAACAAAAATTATTTCAAAGAAAATTAAACTGGTTGTGGTAGAGGGTGATTATATTAAATTTGGGGTTTTTTTTTATTTTTCAAATAATGAGGAATGGATGCCTAAATAAAATGGAGCATCTGAGCCCCAGGATTTCTGCTGCCAGCTTTGCCTTGGTTAAATTACTGCAAAGGACTAAGAAATGCTAAGCTGAGATCTAAAACCAAGAACTGTCCAGTGCTCAGAGGATAAAACTGATAGAAACTTTGTGGAACACCCACAGATGCTGTAAAATAAGCTGGAAGAGAAGCTGGGGCAAGAATTTAGATATTAATGGTAGAATCCGTCTCACACTGCATTACATCTGGATCCTGTTGCTCTGGGGTTGAGAACTCCTTTTCCCCCCATCATGCAGGGAGAAACCTTTCGGTAATTAAATGTTTTCCTGAAGTTAGCAGAGAGACCTTAAAGCACAATGAAGTGGCAGTGAAGAAGAATCCACTTTCTCTGTCAGCTTAGATCTTGAAAATACCTTCCTTCCAAAACTGCTTGAAAGGGAATTGTGCCTGTAAAAAGGAGCAGAGGTGGAATCTATTGAAATTCTTTACAGTCAGAATTGAAATTCCAAAAGTAGGCTTGTAACAAAGGGCACTTCTTGTGAGAGGATTAAAAACTGGAAAAAAGCACTTTTGATATGACATTTCTGTTCAAAAATACCTATAGGTATTATAAAGAAGACAAAATACATTAAGGTATTATTAGGATTACAATGACCACCTCGAATATATGTCACTCATTTATCTTATGGAAAGAGAGATGGGAATGGACTGGGGTTCTCACATCTTCCTCAGGGGTGCTGTGACTCTGTGCTTGCCTCTGTTCATTATGGCAGCTAATTAGCACAACCCATCTTGATTGGAAAAAAATGAAAGCTTTTGTTGAAATACATTTATTCCATTCAGAACTGAAATTATACTGCATCAGAAAAAGGTGATTGAAATATTTAAGCTCAAAAACTTGCTGTTTCAGGTTCATAAAATCCTTGTGGAATGGTTTGGGGTGGAAGGGACCTCAAAGCCCATCCAGTGCCACCCCCTGCCATGGGCAGGGACACCTTCCACTATCTCAGGTGGCTTCACACCTCAACCAATTGCCTGGATCTTAAATAAGTTTATACATCACTCCTGCCTTGCACATAATCAAACAAAATAATTATCAAACCATCCCAGGAAGAGTCAGTGTTTCAGCAGGAATGTTCTAGAATGGATTACTCCATTTAGTCTGTTCAGCTGGCAAAACTGAGACACAGAATTTGCTCAGTCATGATCAATCATAAATTGGTAAAAATGATTTTAAAAAAATCTAACCTGATTTCCTCTAAATCACAGACTATTAAATTTCACTAAGCTGTTCCCAGGAATGTAGTAGTCCTGATACTAGGGGCAGAATATAATTTATCCTTTGTTCTTCTGTTGTAAAACCCCATTTTTTTTTCCCTTTAAGGAGAGAAACAGTGTTTATTTAGGGAAATTCCTGTGTAGGTACAACATTCTATTTTCTCACTTTTAAACTGACTCAACCTCTGACTTTCTCACCTGACTTCCTGCATAATAAGTAGCTCTAAGAACTCTACCCAGTGATTTTTAGAGTGAAGGGATTTGTATTTTTTCCAGCTATGCAAGGGAGCAATACTGAGAATGACAAACTGTGGTGAAGCAAGAGCAAGTCTGTGAGGAAAAAAACCCATTCTTCATCTAAAAGCTCCACTCCACCTAAATTTCATTAGATGAGTGGTAAAAAAACACCTGCCACAAAAAAATCCAACCAAAACAAAACACACCCTCCCCCCAACCAAAATCCCATTTAGCCTTAATTTTAATTATTAAAATTCTTTTCTTTTCCCCCCCATTTTATAACATTACCAGCAACCTGCATTAACATACAGCTGTTCTAAGGACAGAATGGGAGCAACCTGCACAGCTCCTGCATCAGCTGAGAAAGGAATTAAGTTTGATGAATGCTGTTTATGTCTCACTAACAGCCCCGAAGGCATCTCATAATTTTGTGATAAGAAAATATTTCCCTGTCGAGAGCCATTAACATCTGGTTTTTTGAAAAGTTTAGTCATTACATGCTTTTCCTGACAGCTCAATGTAGTACAGCTTGATGGATAACTGAGTGAAAGGCTTGAAAGGTCTCCAAATGAAGCCAATGTTCCAGATTTAATGAAAAATGCCGAAGTGCAATACTGTTACAAACATAAACCATCTAATTGTAAACCAAAACAAGGCACCTTCTTGGTCTGGGTAATCTCAGTGATATTTGAGGAATAAGGGGATTGCAGGACCTCAACCTCTTCTCTGCATCTCTTTGTTAGAGTTGCTCTTCCCACCTCACAGATTGCCAAGGTTTCAGCTGTTATCTACGCTCACCTTTGGAAATATCTGTTGCAAAATTAATAGGATTCAAAAATATTCATTAGATTAGAAGAGTTCCACTGTGGACTGATATTTAACTTGTGAGTTTTGGTTCTCAGTGAAGTTTGGAAGTGAATTATTTTTGCATGGCAAGAAAGAGGTTGAGGAATATATTCCTCCAACGAAAAATAGTTTGCAATTTTAGACACTTTGGAAAACTGTTTAGCAAATGGACTCAAAACCTGGACTTTTTTCTGCATCCCAATCAAATGTCTGTGTCCCAAGGCTGGCTTGGGGGAGCAGGGAGTGCAGGCTGAGCTCTGATGGAAGGCAGATATGCAAGAGATGGACGTGAGGACCGATGACAGAGGAGAGAGAGGAATCCATGGATATAAAGGGATAACTTTAGAAAAGCCAGAGATCAGCTGGAGCTGAAATTTGTAAGGGTTTCAAGGACAAGAAGAGCTATTACTACTCCATCATCAATAGAAGAATGAACAAGGGAAATGTTGTCTTGCTGGGAACAGGGAGGGTGATTTAGCGCCAGAAGACAGAGATAATAAATGCCTTCTAAGCTCTGGGGCTCTCTTCCAAGGTCTCCCAGCCTTTTGTGCCTGGAGACAGAGTTCAGGAGCAGAGGAGCTTCCAGCAGTGGGAGAGGAGATGCTCGAGCAGGGGTCTTTTCAGAAGCTCAAGGTGGGTTGCACTGAAGCACCAAGAGAAGGATGGCTGCTGTCATGGCAACTGCCATCGCTCTTTGTCATCTCTCACAGGCTTTGCTTTATTAAACCGTCTTTATCTTGACCCAGGAGGGCTTTTTCCAAGCCTTATTCCCACTCCCCCTGTCCTGCTGAGGAGGTAAGTGATAGGGTGGTGTCTAGCAAGGGTCAAACCCACCACAGCCATCGAGCTGCTCCTGGGGTGGGCTGTGTGCCCCAGGAGAGCCTGAGGGAGCCAGGGTTATCCCAGCAGGAACGGGGGAGAATGAAACTGTACCTGTGGGATGCCCATGACAAAATAGAGGCAACTCCTTTTTTCCTGAATGATTGATAATCAATCATAAATTGGTAGCAATCATTTAAAAAAACCCCACGCTTTCTGTTAGCCCAGGTTGCTTCCACCCTGCCCCTTTATGTGTTTGTTTGTTTTTCTTTACTTAAACGCTTCATACATCCACTGTCTGGTGTTTGCTCCTTTGTTCAGGAGAGTTCATCTCTGTTTCTGTGATTTTCAAAAGTCCTTTCACAGGACTTTTCTCCACAGACACCCAAGAGCAGAAAATTACCGCTGAGTCAGAGCTGTCCGCACGTCTCCAGAAACACCCCTGCTGTTATTTCATCTTTGGCAGAATTGGATCAAAGCAGTTGTTGAAGAATAGAAGAGTAAATCCGTCTCAGTCGGTGTCACATAGCAGACTTTGTGCTGCAGGATTAGATTCCAAGAGGAAAACCCTGGTGACGAGGCCGTGAGGGATTTCTGCCCTTTCCGACAATTCCAGGGGGTTCAGTGCAAAACCTCGGATTGTTTCTTGTTTGCTCAGCACTTGTGGTGGAGCACAGCACAATGAGATTTCCCAGAGTGGGGCTGTGGAGCTCGATTGTTTTTACTTGCAGTGATTTGTAAGCTCAAAGACTCTATTTTATCAATGGCACAGGGTATTAATGGGATTTTAAGGTGCACCTCCTTCATATATCAAGGGGATAATAGAGTCACAAGCAGACTTACACGATAAATCATTACAGCTTTAGAGGAAAAGTTAATGCTTTTGTTCACAGAAATGTTAAAAGCTTTAGGAGGCAATATTTTAAACTGCTTAAAATGATAAATCAAAGCAGATTAGCTTTCCAGATAAATATGTATGTAGGTAAAATCCTGTGACACTGACTGCAGCCACATGTATTGGCTATAATAGGTTGAAAAACATCCCTGTGAATCCATTAATTTTAATATTTCTGACAGAAATTCTTCAAGAAGTTTTCCATATGTCCTGTATATCACGTGTTTCATATGTAGAGCCACGCAATACTTGAGACACTGCTTTTGGTTTGGTTTAGCTTATTAATAAAAGCCTAATTAATATGCACTGGTTAGCAATTTATTCCTTTACTCCTCAAGGTAAATTCCTTTTGGACAACGAGCATTCCTGTGGGTTTACAGGATGGGAAAATATCACAAATGTAGGGAATTTATTAATTTTCACAAACTACCTATATGGCATTTTGAAGGATCTCTGTGCTGTGCTCTTTTCGTGGGGTGTTTAGCAATTAAGAAGATCAGGACAAACAAAAAGTAATTGACTGCAAGTTTGTCACAGGAGATTTTCAATGAGACGAGGAGAAAGAAAATTAATTTCTTTTTTTAAAAAAGAAACTGTGAAGTGTAGCAGAAAGAGAGAATGGTCCTCATCACAAGATCTCACGGAATACAAGGATTCAGCAACATGACTATATAAATATATATCTGTAAAATGGAAGTGTGCAACGGTTAATATAATAACAAGACCCTCTTACAAAGCCATTAGTTAAATTACAAGTTGAGAAAGAGGAACATCTTCTCCGCAGAGCAGACTGAAGTCCTAATTGCCAACTAGAATGGGTTTCATCTCTCTTTCTAAAGAGGAATGATTGCTAATTGGGAAAATAAATTACCAAATCATCATCATCATAATCATTGAATAAGCAACTAAATAAACAGAAAGCTGATTTCATTGAGGAGATTATTTTTGCAGAAAAGGTTGCAGCTCGTTTTTCTCAGTGTGAGGAGGGCATTCTGATTCTATTAATATCGAAAGCTGTGCATGGGCAGACCAATGGGCCATTTTCCTGAAGTATCACATGGATTGAAGCCCCAGCCCTAAATCTTTGCTTCCCTTTTTTTTGTTCGATGAAAATTTTCAATGCAATAATTTCCCCGTTTTTCAGTGTTAAATTTTCACTTGATCTTAGCCTGAGAGATCACACAGTAATCGAGGGACATGAAATGTCTACATTAAAGGAATACAGGTCTTTTGAGTGAAAGATAGGAAGGGAATCTTCACAAGGAACAAGTACGAGATGGAACTTAAACCCAGCTGGTGCTGAGAAGAGTTTGACTTTCACTGACTTTGAGAATCTCCCCCAAAAATACCTTGTGAAGAAGTTTTAGCAAATTGATTAGGTGTTTTAAAGCTTGTAAAGTCTTACAACATCAAATACCAAAAATATTCTCTGTTCTGTGCCACACATGCTCTGTTTCAGAAGTTCCACATGCTCAGCTCCACAGGCTCACTTTGGGGCTCCTGTATTTAATGAATTTCACTATTTTTGTTTTAAAATAACCAAAATGAAGCACTTCCATCGTGAACTGCACTACAGGAGGGTAATTGGAAAAATCTGAAGCACTGAAAAGAGCCCTGACTCAACAGCTATTTATATACTTCAGTTCTTCATCACCCAAGGCTAAATCAGATGACAACTTCATTTATATATTTATTTATATACTTATTTATTTATTGTGTAGAAAAATAAGTGTAACCCACCTAATTTGTTGACTGGAACAATCTGACAATGATATTTTCTGACTTAAATGAATACGCAGGCATCAACAGGATGTGCTTGGAATAACTTGTCCATGGTGGGAATGTATATTCTGACAACCAAAGTATATCTGAAAAAACCCCCAAACTTTTAGTTTGAAAATGGAGTTTCATTAAAACCAAAAGCTTTTAGGAATTAGGATTGCTTTAACAAATGCAAAAGGAATATTCAAAAATGTGGTTTCCTTTTTTCCTTTCACTAATTTAGTAATAAAAAGGTCTGGTTGGCTCAGCTTTCTCTTAGACTGCTCATCAGTATAAAAAGGTATATTTTATTGGACTTATGCCTGATAATATATGGCACTATTAAAATATTGACATTTTATATGCATAAAAAAATTATTTCTAAAAAAACTTTATATGTCTAAAAAACTTTCTACATACAAAAAATTTTGACTTTTATAGGTATACATGAAAAAGCTGAAATATTTATAAAAGCCTATTTTTTATTTTATGTAATGAGATTTTCAATGGTACTGAATCAATTCAGACTACTCACTGAAGTTGGAAAAAATTCAGATTTTGCTTTGGAGAAATCTTACATCACAGTGTTTCACATGGAATGAAATTTGTTTTCTAAATAGCTTTTTATGTATAATTTCTCTAGTCCCAAATATCTCTTCAACTTTCATCCTATTTTGTTGCTGCACAAGTTTTGTCGGTTCCATTTTTCAGGAATGATTCAATTTGTATCTTTGATTTCCTTTGTTTCAGCAGCGTGAGATCGAGAGCACCCTTGCAATTTGCTGTCCTCTCTCCCTGAACACACACTCATTTTTCCAAGATAAAATGCTGCTATTAAAGAAAAAAACGCCTATTCCACGTTTTTGCTCTTCTAAACCTGCAATTATTGCAATCATCAAAGTCAAAGCTGAGCATATTGAATCTGACACTTTTCCTTTGGTCTCCAACGACACCAGCATTGGTTTTTAATGCACTTTTTGGGTACGTACTAAACCCCTCCACGGCACCAGATCTGCAGCTCCTGGCTCTGCTTTGAATTTGGGGTTCAGGTCAGGGGAGCGTCTCTTTTATGTAAAAGGGAAATGAAATATCCTTCTCTGCAGTGTCTGGGATCAAATCCCCACTCCCCTTTCTCCAGGCCCTAATTTGGATAGCTGGGATGTGAGGAGCCTCCTGTTAATTCACTTTAAAGGCAGGACTGGCACGTTAGGCGGGATCAGACGGCGTGGAGCTGCTTTATTTTCACTCGGCTGAAACTGTCCCTCAGCATAAATGTAGGGTGAATTTCAGACCTTGCAGGAGCTCCATCTGCTCAGGTATTACATTCCTGGCACTTATACGTCAGGAAAAGATGACAGGTCATGGGAAAAGGGTGAAGAGAAAAGAATTCCTTTACGATTTTCAGGACCAGTAGCAGAGGGCAAAGAATTCACCCCCCTCTTATTTAAAGTTATAATTTATTTTGTTAATTAGTTATAGTGGGAGAAATCAAGAAGTTCATAGATACTGTTGATCATGACAAACAAAGCTTTGTTTCTTCCCACAAAAATGATTTAGATATGGAGGAAGAGTCTGTGCAATTCCAGGTTCCTAGGGGCAGGATAGAAGAAGTGTTGTCTGTATTCTAGACACACTGAGACTTTGGGGTATTTGTCAATGCATATTTCTGTAACTGTAGTTATTTTGGAAATCAAATCAATTCCACACACACACACATCCATAAATTAATAGAGTTATCTCTATTTTAAAAATTGGCTTTGTGTCCAATAACTTTGCACAGAAATCAGAGCAGCAATGCAGAAAAAGATAATTAAAATGATTGTTTCATCAGAAGTTTTAGTGTGGAGAACACAGAACATCCTGAACCTACTGCAATCAACTATGACATCTAATTAAGAAATTGAAACAGCTGAATAAACTCATAATGTTCCTCATTATTGTTTTAACTATTCCCCTCTACGCCCTCGAAATGTGGTTTCATGGATTCAGATCTAAGTCGTGTTTAATCTTTTTTGATAATAAAACCTCATCAAGAATTTTTGTGAGAAGTTTGACTTGTTTTTACAAAGAGGTTCCTAATTCTGAGCCCAAATCAAATTCTTTCCATGAAGCTGAAATCGTCCAGTGACAGAACAAGGGACAACAAACACAAACAGAAACACAGGAGTTCTTCAATCTGATTACAGGAGGTAGAGCTAAAATGCCATCCCTTTGTGCCTCCTGCCACTGTCCTCAGTCTGCCAAAACAGCCTCAAAACCCGGCCATAGGCTTGAACTTAAGCTTTAACTAAGTCCATGTGGGTCCTGGAAGTTGTGCTGATACAGCAGAAGTTGTGCTGCATCATTGGGAATAGGAGGGAAAGAAAATAAATAATCAGAGGATCCCAGAATGGTTTGGGGTGGAAAGGACCTCAAAGCCCATCCAGTGCCACCCCCTGCCATGGCCAGGGACACCTTCCACTGTCCCAAGCTGCTCCAAGCCCCATCCAACCTGGCCTTGGACACTTCCAGGGATCCAGGGGCAGCCACAGCTTCTCTGGGCACCCTGTGCCAGGGCCTCCCCACCCTCCCAGGGAACAATTCCTTCCCAATATCCCATCCATCCCTGCTCTCTGGCAGTGGGAAGCCATTCCCTGTGTCCTGTCCCTCCATCCCTTGGAAATTGTCTCTCTCCATGTTTCCTGTCAGGTCCTTCAGGCACTGCAAGGCCACAGTGAGGTCACCCCAAAGCTTCTCCTCTCCAGGCTGAGCAATCCCAACTTTCTCAGCCTTTCCTCACAGCAGAGGTGCTTCATCCATCCAATAAACTATTTCATTTTGATAAAGTTTAATGTTATTTACAGGTTCTTAAAGTCTTCTGTTCCCCTGAGGGTGCCAGACACTTATTTAGGAAATTGAAGCTTTTTCTAACATGGAACAATATTTGTCTTAATTAAGGACTGCATCAATCACAGTCAATTTTTCAACTGCTTGATCCTGTAAGTCATAATGCTTAATTTGTGAACTTGGTTTTCCAATCAGCTGCAGTGTGACTGCTATTTTATACTTTCATTCTTTCTTTTCCATCTCTACATGGTTTTGAGCCTTATTTTAATTTATTTAAGCATTTGATAAGATTGTCACCCCCATCTCCCTTCCTTTATAATAAATATAAAGATTTTCATATGCATTCACTTTTAATGATTGCTTCGATCTGAACAAATCTCTGCAAAATACCCAGCACTAATTAATTATTTTGTTCTTATTTTTCCAGACTTTTTTTTCTCTTTTCAATGATTCATCACACTTCAAGGCAAGTCACTGAAAAATTTCACTGTTTTCCACAAGACCTTTTTTCAGATAAATTTGTCATTAAAAATGTTTAATCAAAGGCTTAGGTTTTGCATTTTAACTGCTCACTTCCTTTTTCTCTCCTACATTAGAGCAGCACCTTTTGGAAACTTAAATAAACTTTTATTCTGAGAGACTTATCTATCACTTTTTGTCTTGTGTAATAGAGTGTTAGATTTTGGAGAAAAGGTTTCTATTACAGACAAACCATTTTTGGTTATTTTACAGCACTTTGTTTTTTTAAATATGCCCTTGATTCCTTCTTTCTAATATGAAAGTAAAGACAGGAGAGAGATTTAATCTCAGAAATTTTTAGAAGGAGAATTTTGAGGCTCTAAATTCATAAAAACCTCTCCCTGTGTAACATTTTCATTGAGCGAACGGTCAGATCCAAAGCACATTGAAATTTTTCAGTCATTAAATCCTGGCTTTTTCATTGATACAAATTCAGATTAGGGATTCCAAGCCTTTTCTTTCTACAGATGAGTTGGAAGGAGGAGTGCATGGCATCAGGCAGGGCCAGGGGTATCACAGGGATTCCCAGGGGCACCGCAGAGCCGGGAGTTCGAGTGCCGTGATGTGGGAGGGGATGGACAGCTAAAGGCTGTCCTCAACGAGCAGGGAATGAAGGCTGGGAAATCTTCACGGGACAGACAAAGGTTTCTCCTCACAGGGTACACAGAGTGTTCTGGGAAGGGGCAAGGAGGAACAAGGCCCCTCAGAGAATTCCCAGAGCCAGCTGGCCCTGCTTTTCCCTGGAGTGCTGCTGCCTTCTCGATGGCCTTGGGTGCTGAGGTCAGACACGTCAGGCCCAAGGTCTTAGGGAGAAAGGGAGACAAAACTGAAGGGAACAGCTTCTTTCCTCTCCCTCCCTTCCCAATTTGAGATTGTCTCCTTTAAAAGATGATTCAGTTTTAGGTGGTTGTCACGGCTTGGCTGCTCTTTCCCAGACTCTGTAGTGCCCAATCCTGCTGGGAAGGAGCATCCCAGGCCAGGGCAGCGGCCCTAAGGGGCTGCTTGGCTCTTGCTTTGCTTTCTCTCAGCTGCTTCTCTCCCCTTTTTGGCATGCTTTAAAAGCAGCCTTTTGGCAGTTCTCAAGGTTGCTTCTACAATTGCAGGGTGGAACCACAAAATCGTTAAGGCTGGAAAGGAACTTTAATCATCAAGTCCAGCCATCAGCCAGCACCACCACGATGTGTCACCACTAATCCATGGCCCCAGGTGTCACATCCACATGTTTTTTGACACTTCCAGGGATGGTGACTCCACCACCACCATGTGTCACCACTAACCCATGGCTCCAGGTGTCACATCCACATGTTTTTTGACACTTCCCAGGATGGTGACTCCACCACCACCATGTGTCACCACTAACCCATGGCCCCAGGTGTCACATCCACATGCTTTTTGACACTTCCAGGGATGGCGACTCCACCACCACCCTGGACAGCCTGTGCCAATGCTTGACAACCCTTCCTGTGAAGAATTTTTTCCTGATATGAAATCTAAACCTTCCTTGGCACAGCTTGAGGCCACTTCCTCTTGTTCTGTGTCCTTTTTTCAATGCAACCCCACAATGGACCTGATTGTCATCCTGGGCTTCTCTTTGGACTCCATGCCTGTGTTTTTAAGCTGTTTGCTGTTGTTCCCAGTGAGCAGATTGTACCAAGAGGTGTGACAAGGAGCTCTCACACAACAGGCCAGTGACAAGACCAAGAGGCCAGGACTGCAGTGGTGGACAGAGATGTTTGAGATAAGACCCAAGGCCATTTCCTAGAGATGGCAATAATATATTTACTGAGCCACTAGGTGAAAAAAACCAACCTAGATTTCATCTGCAGTTGTGTTGTATTTTTGTGCTGATGTTACTCTAGTAATTATTATGAGCTCATATTTTCAGTCCTACTTTTTATGCTTTTATGTTTATGAGTGCAACAGTTCTCTGCTTTGGTGGATCACGGACAGTTCCAGGCATCAGCTCCTCTTTTAGCTCTGAGGGGTGCCCTTATCTGCCCAACCACTGTGGCTTCCCCCTGCTGTGATTCTCAATTATTTTCTTTAAAGTTGCAATGGAAAAGGGCAACATCTACTCATTCACTTAACTGTGTATGTCCTGGAGTTAACCAGAAGCAGCAGCCTTGTGCTCAAAAAACTCCACAAAACCTCCTTCCTTCTGTTATTTGTTCTTTTTTACCACCTAGAGATGTATAGAGCTCAGAATAAAAGCCACAATTATTGTGTACAAAAAAATGGAGATTTCTAATAGCAAAAGCTTTCACTATATTGCATTTTATTTATTTTCCTTTTCTAGTGGATTCCAGCACTACTGATTATGACAAAATATGCACTAAACAGAAAAAGCAACCAACTCAAATTCCAAACTACTCATTTAACCATCTAAAGTAGAGCTGAACAAAAGTACGTGTGAAATGCACTGATTAAAGGACTTCACACATACTAATCAGGAGTGCAGAAATGTGCTGCTGAGCACAGATGATGTGTTATTCCCCAAACAAATCATTTCAAATATGTGGTTGTTTTGTAATCTGCTTTGCTTTTTCCTCAAGAAGAAAATTGCCACCTATGGTAAAGCACAGGAATAGTTTTCTGACCAAAAAAAAAAATAACTCCTGTGAATTTGGGATTAATTTACTCCTAAAAAATCTACACTGAGGCTCTTCATGAAATAAAAGGTCAAAGATTAGGCTATTGAACTGCCAAGGCCCTGGGAGGAGCCATCTTTCTATTTGTTTCAAGAAAACCTTTCAACATAGTTCCTTATTGAGTTTAAGGAAAATAATAACAGTTTCTGACTTTAAAGGAACCTCTTCTTTCTTTCCTTTAGGAAGTTGAGGTATCACCTACCATGAGTCTGCGGAGAGGCTTTGGTAATTCCTCAATTGCTCTTATTCACAGAGAGAATAACCAGCTTGGACTTGGGAAAAATGTAAGTGTTTGTATCTGAAACCACAATCCTCTCCGCCAGAGAAATTTTTGTCCTAGGAAGAGAGGCTTCAGTTCCCAAATGCCCTTAGAAAGGTCAGTTTAGGAATTTAAAAAACACTTTTTTTGACTTTCTGAGCTGAACTGGGGTCTGCCCTGACTCCCCTGTTCTCTCGTCAATCTCTCCTGGCGTTGCGCAGTGTGGGGGTGTCCCACGGGACCCCAAAAAGCTCTTTCTGATGGGGTTCAGCCCTACAGCCCTGACCAAGGACCCCCCCAGAACCCATTTCACCCCTCAGTCCTTGAGGGTTTTCATTTCCTTACCAGTGATCACACTGACCCAGAGCCTCACAGGTTTGGGCTCTTTATTGGAGATTTCAGGAGCACTGAATTTTTGTGAATTTCAGCACCTGGAGAGGGCTCTGCAAGCGAAGGGCACTGGGGAGTTGAACAGATGCAGCAACAAAGAATTTTGTGCTCAGTCCTGCCTGTTCTGGCACCACTTAGTGCAAAACACAACTTTTTCTGGGAATGCTTCAAGATTTTGGAGAATACATCCTTTCCACAAGGAAATGTAATTAAAAAAATTGCTTCTCGACTCTAGCAGTACAACAGCCCTTAATTTTGTAATAATTACTCTAATTTGCTCTAGCAGTCAGACAATTATTTTAACTTGCTGCTCTTTCAGAGTTTTATGTTCCATATTGATTTACAAGATTGTGTTGGGTGAAAAAAGAGATTATGGCGATGCAGAAGCCACACCATTGGCAATGAGATTATCACAGGAAAGTAATGTAAGTCCTGTTGAAGTGTCCCATTTCTCCCTGTAACTTTACACAAATAATGTCCTGTTTGGAATAAAACCCCAAGCAATATTCAGATTTCTCTCTATATTGAGCTGACATCAGCTACACCAGGCACTTTTCCTTTTCTTTATTCCATACTGAATATAATAATACTAAATGTAATAAAACTGAATAAAATAATACTGAATGAAACGATGGTGAATAAGTCCATACTGAAAATAATAATATATTGAATACAATAAACATAGATTTTGAAAACTATAGTCTTAAGTGTTCAAAGTCCCATGATGCAGGATTTTAATAAACATGGCTTTTAAAGAAAAAAAGGCTAAGAAAGAACAGATTTTTCCTGTGTTTTAGGGATATCACTGTGATCCATCACCATGCTCTCAAGACCTCTAAAAGGTCCCTTTCAACTCAGACTAATCTATGATTCTATGAAGATCAAGGCAAAAACCTTTTGCACAAGCTGTGATGGTTTCACAAAACTCTCATCCCACTTCAGTGAGATAACAGTGATGAGAGGATATCATTATATGGCAAAACCAGCTGATAAGAGGAAGAATTGGTACATCTCGATTTGTCAATTATTTGATGTGTTATTCTTCAAAAGCACGTGGGAGAAGATTGGGATATTAGATTTTGTTACTTCAAGGCTTGAGCAA
Source organism: Aleadryas rufinucha (assembly GCA_013397815.1). Taxonomy (NCBI): domain Eukaryota; kingdom Metazoa; phylum Chordata; class Aves; order Passeriformes; genus Aleadryas; species Aleadryas rufinucha. The sequence continues at coordinate 60,401 of VZTH01010938.1, forward strand.
TGTACAAGTCATTAATCTCTTGAGCTTTGAAAGTTATGCATGGTCAGAGTAAAAAAAAAAAAAGACAGGGATCTTGGGCAGAGTTTCCAGGCTAGAAAAATCTCTTCTGGGTGATTTTTAAGTTAATTTTGCTTTGAATACTGAAATAAAATGCAGTCCTGCCATACTTCATAGAAGATGGATTGGTAGGACATGGCTGTTGGAGGAGGATTAGGAGGATTACTCCTTCCTTGGCAAGGGGTTAGAGAGCAAATGAAAAACTAATTAATGAGCATTAATTATCATGCTACGTTCTAGTCAGTGGCTGCATTTACGGAATATAATTTGTGCAGGTTTTTCAGGTACTTTGTACCAAATACATAGGGAAAAATGTGAAAAGTGTAAGATTCCAAGTGCATTAAAACCGCATTCTCATCAGTGCAGGAGACTTACAGGAGGGGTTTTCAAGGCACTTAATTGTGCTATACTTCAGCTGATACAAAACAAAGACTGTCTTACATGCCCGTGTAATCCATCTCAAGTTCTAGACATACACAAACCCCACATTTTTAAACTTTTTTATGAGTTCACAAAACTCATCTGTCATCTCAAATAAGTTCATTCTAAACCCTTCTTCAACTTCTTTTTTAAATACAAATACATGGGTTAGTTTTCACTGCCAGTTTGGTGGAAACTCACCTTCCTCAGGGTAAGCCTGTATTAGTTGAATAGCTTTTGATATTTAGATATCTAAAGAAGGTTCTGTTTACCCTGTAGTAAAAAAAGATAAATTTATGGAGTTGGAAAATATCTAGATTTTACTTCCTACTTGCTTTGCAAACAGAAACTCAAGGAACATATGCAAAAAACACATGTAAGTCCTTAGCTCATGGAAATAAAAGTAATCTCATGTGCTTATTGAGGTAAAGGAAATTAATACTAATCTCTCACTTTTGATTTAATCCTTCTAAAGTAGAAATGTTTTCATTGAGGCAAAAAACCCCAAAACACAGCAAACTTTTTCATTATTTCCTTTCAAAAATAATATTTCGTTTCTCATTCATCAGTGTGAGTCACCACAGGTTTTGAATTCTGAGTCTTGTGAGTTGGAGGTGTGTAATCAGAAAAGAACAGAGGTAAAGAGGTTTGTGGCCAAACTGAGGACCACAGCATGGCAAAATGTAGGACCTAAACTTATTTTCCCAGGCCAGGTGCACATCCTGGGACTGTAGAAACCATGGTCTTAGTTGTGGTGCAGGTGTAATGCATTCCCAAAGCACTCAGCAATCATTTCCCAGGGCTTGGAAACCAAACTGCAACAAACCCAGGGGAGTTTGGAGAATGGAACGTCTTTGCCACATGGTGAGGGAATGAAGGAAGGGTTTGATGGCCAGGTAGGATGGGACTTGGAGCAACCTGGGACAGTTGGAGAAGTCCCTGCCCATGGCAGGGAGTGGAAAGGGATGGGTTTAAGGTCCCTTCCAACCCAAATCATTCTGGGACTCTGTGGTTACTTCATTGGTGTTGATACCAGGTAAGTGGTTAAACTCTATTCTAACACCCGTAGAAACCCAGGTTCTTCCTATACTGAAAATAAAATGAAATAATAAAATAAAAAGCTAATGGAATATATGGTGCTATGCTGCAAGCTGGAAAACACCAAGAAAAATGTCCAGATGATTGAATAGATCAATCTTTTCATTTAAATATTGGAAGATGGGAAAGAAAGCTGTTAGTACTCCAACTGAAAGGGTCAGCCCTTCCAACGAGTTAAATACTGAGAGTAATCCCATGTCTGATGAGAGCACAGCATAAAATAATTACATATGGAAACAGTTTAGATTTAGATATTAAAATAAGCCTTACACACACAAAAAAAATCATATTTTACATTATAAATCTTCTCTTGCAATATTTTGATTGGTTTTTGTTTCTTTGAAGCTGAGGAAAACGGCTCTGAATACAAAGTGTTCCAATGACCTTTCCTCATCCCTCCCCGTGTCAGGCGGGTTTGTTTTGCCAGGTTTAGGTGATTCTGGATGAACTCAGACTTCCCCACTCTTTCACCTGTGTCTGGGAAAAAATACTAAAATATTTAAATTGCTTCAGTTTGAAAAAGGGCTACAAATATAAGGAGAAGGCATGTTGCAGCAGTTAGAATATTTATCTGAAAAAAAAATACAAAGAAATGAAGAAAAAACCCCAGAAGAAATAAGAGTGTTTCTTGCTACAAAAGGTTATTTGTGCTGTGCTGCACAAGAAAATCCTCCAGTCTTGTAAACAACTATTCAGCTCCCTCTCCTCCTTCCCTTTTCCTGAGCATCCTCAAGATTATGGAGAATCCTAAAACTTTTGAAGCCACCTGAACAAGACAGCCAGGTAAATCCTATTGTCATGTATGGCTACAGGATCATCAGGGCTTATTTGTTCAAGTCCCAGTATCACCCTTGAAAATGAGTGTCATAATTGATAAAATTTCTCTCTAGGCCTTTTTTATCATTATTCTTCCTTTCAAACAGGGACCAATATTGATTCTGAGGTAAAGCAATATATTAATAACTCTGAAAACGCTCAGATGGCGTGTTATAATATATATTATAGTATTTTTATATTCACTGAAAAGGCTTTTTTCCTTGCTGCTTTAGGGGTTGGCAGAGAGGATGCACAGCCAAAGAGCAGTTCTAGCCAGCTGTGCCAGCTGTCACACAGCTTAATAAAAAGCACTCAGGAAGGAGCAGAAATGATATTAAATTGTTGCTCCGATGTAATGTGACCGCTAACTTGGATTGTGTCTCCAATTCACTCAATTTAATTTGCATTCTAATCCATTTTTGCTCTGAAAAACATTTAAGTACATTGATTGATGCTGTAAAGGAGCAAGTGCTCAAGCATCCTGTAGATGTGCTGAATTCCCACTGTGAAAATTGGGCTGTGTTTTTACTGGAAAAGGTAAAAGTTGCAGATGATATATTTCCTTTTCCATAAACTCAGTATTTGTTAGCATTGTTTTGTCATACGTTGTTGACATGTGTCTCTGCTCCTGCAGAACACAACAGAACCAATTATATAGATACAAAACAGAGACCATATTTATGGGAAAAACAGCTTTGTTCAAGTAATTGAAAATGAAATGCATTGAAATGGCTAAACCCAGTGTATGACATACTTAAGGAACTTTTCTATTCCTGTTAAAAAGTTGAACTAAATTGTCCTTGCTTGCCACCAAACCTTTTCCTTTTTTTACCTTTGGTGGCAAAAGTACAACAAAGAAAATCAACTAACATTTCAGTATTTATTGTATTCCTGCTTTGCTTTATGTTTGGCTTGGTTTGTTTCCCCAATAATGTAGTCCTTGTCTCACATGTTTATTCTTTTTAACGAGTTCTCACAGGCCTGACTCAGGGAAAAAGGTGTTGTAAGGGAAGCCTTCGAGGAGCTTGGGATGTCAGAAGTTAAGAGCGAGCACCGAGGAGCTGTGGTGTTACTTGGCATAACAAGTACAGTGTGCTACAAATAAAGAATTAAATTATATGGCCCACATGGGCTCTTCTCTATATTGAATTTGGTGAAAAGAATAGTGATGAAAAATTAATGACTAATGGTGAAAGGAGGGTGCAGACAGGTGCGGGTCGGGCTCTACTTCCAGGGAGCAAGGGATGGGACGAGAAGAAACGGCCTCAAGCTGTGCCAGGGGACGTTCAGGTCAGACATCAGGAGGAATTTCCTCACAGAAGGGGTGGTCAGGCATTGGAAGGGGCTGCCCAGGGAGGAGGTGGAGTTCCCATCCCTGAAGTCTGTCTTCTTTATTTTTTTGTGAGAACAGATACTAAAAAGAAAGGAGCAATAATATAAAAATTTCCTATACAAAAGAGCTTTTTCCTCTGCATGGAAAAGACATTTTCTATTTTAAATTTTAATACAGCAACTTCATTTCTCACAGTGTGTAGGAACCAATTATATTAATGGTATTTTCAGCTCAGACTGAGATGGTTTGGTCTATTAATGTTCATTGTCAGTGTCTTATCCAGAAGCAGTAGGATGAACTCTGCCTAGCACTAATGCTCCATTTCTGTCTCTTTGTGTGGTTATTTCAGCAGGAGAATGTGCTGGATGAGCCACTGAAAACAGATGTACAACACCAGATGAAAAAGTGCTGCCTCGTGTTGGATTTCTCTGGGCAGCTGGTGTTATACCTTTTAAATGTCTCTTTATGTTTGCCAGAATGGCATAATAGTCAATTCTCTCCTCAATCACAAGCTGCCTGCTCTGGGTAAATAGGAAGGTGTTACATCTTTTTGTCTCTCTGTAACAGAGCCTTTCTAGTTCATCCATTAGTTTCACACTACTACAGATTAAAATCTACAGTAGTGAAGGAAAAAAACGTCCAAACTAAATTGTGTACAAGTACTCAAAATAGCAAAAACTGAAGAGACAATTCCTGCTGTACATGAAGCAGATTGCAGTTGTTTCGTTGGCTGCTCCTTCATAGTAGTTTTTTGGTTTTTTAAATTGAATTACTTTGTGTCTTTATCCTAGAGCATTCTTTCTGGGTCACTTTTCCTTGAAGATGCCTTTCTGTCATGCACATAGATATAATGATGGAATCCCAGAATGGTTTATTGCAAGGCACCTTGAAGATCACCTGGTTCCAACCCCCTGGTTGATTCCTGAACCTTTCCTCATGTCAAGTAGCATTTCATTCCTTGTGTTGCTCCATCAGCTAAGAGATCACAGGGAAAGACATAATTTAGCATTCCTGGGGAAATTAGAATTTGACCCCGAATAAAGCCCTACTCACTGGGATTGGACTGAGCAAAGCCTGAACCATTGAACAGCCCCAAGCACAGAGAAATTCATGTTTTACCCTCACCCTGAAACTGGCTCTCTGAAAATGTGAGCTTGCATTGCTGGGTGTTCCTTGCTGGAATCAGGGCTTTAGGTATTCTGTGCAGAAATACACAATCTCAGGGTCAGCAAGGCTGGAAAAGACCTTCAGGATCATCAAGTCCAACCCTTGGCTGAATTCCACCACGTCCAGATGAATTCCTTTTCCTCTGTGCCATTTTCTCCAGACTTTCTTCTGCTTCTCTTCCCTCCTTGGGACAGCCATAGACCCACTTTCCCGTCCTACTCCTCACAAGAAACTCAATAGAAGCCCTTGAAAAAGAAAGGAAGGTTGGGTGGTGCCTTTATCGATGCTGGGTAGGAAGAGGGATGCATTGGTGATAAGAAGCATCCCAAAGAAGGGAAATCCACTCTAAGAAGGACTCCAGGAGACAGGAGGGAGTCAAGATGTGATTCAGAGGGAAATTTTGCTCCTGCCAAAGTCCAGATGACAACTCCACTCCAGCACCCCATCTGAACTCCTCTCTTACCCAGACTGTTGGCTGTGAAGTGATGGTTCCAGTGCCAGCCCATGGGACATAGCATGGAAAACATACAATGACAAGGAAGTGCTGGAATTCTTGCCAAAGGATGTCACAGGTCACACAGTTGTACAAGAAGCAGCTAAGCCAAGTAACAGCTGAAAAGACGCAGAATCACAGAATGGTTTAGGTTGGAAGGGACCTTAAAAGTTATCTGGTTCCAACCCCTTGGGAAATGTCCACTTTGGATACAATATATCAAGCTCAGAACATTTTGGAGCCCTAAATTAATGCTGGGTTGACGATTGGTCAGGGCTTATAATTTAATCTGACACCTGGACCCTTCCTGAGAGTTTAATCTGAGCTCCTGGTGACCATCAGTGTGTCTTTAAGGACACTGAGCACCTAGCAAGTGGCTTCAGTGGCAAGTGTGAGAAATGAGGAAAGCAGCAGCCACAGGGTCACTTCACTCTGGTTTCCTGTTTTGGGAGTTAGAAAACAAAGTGAAGAGTAATTTTTAAAAAGCTTTTCAGGAACTTCAAGGATTAATATACTCCCTGAACAAGAGTAATGCATTTTTAAACAGCATTCAATTGAATTGGCTTTGGGTTAGAAATACAAATATGTTTTGTGTAATTAAAATTTTCCCAAATATCTTTAATTGCTTTCTTTGATCTAAATAAATAAGTGTTTGTTTAACTCATTCTAAAACTGGGGGAAACTATTAATTTTGCATTTCCGGTAATTAAAACTTGCTTATGTAAAACTGATGATCTGACACAAATTGGGCTAAGGTAAAAACCTGTCAATAAACCAAAACACATGGGAGCCTTTTCATTCTTTGTTTAACTTAGATTTTAATGGGGAGCTTATGGCTAATACAAATTAAATAGAAAATGTACCTATTTCAGCAGAGAGGAAAAAGGTAAAACAACCCACATGGATATATTTTCCATAATAAGAGGTCTTTTCAAGTCTTGTAGTAAAACTTTGGGGATGCATTATCTTTCTAGCTAGTAATAACAAAAGAATACAAAGTGTAGTGTAATCTTTAATTTTCCTGAACCCAAAAAATGCAGTTTTGCTTAATATCTTTGTTATTTTTTTAAATAGAAATTTTATGTACAAACAATGGCAAAGGAAACATAAACTAGAATTTGTCTTTCAGGCAAAGCTTAATGGTTATTGAAGCCTTCTTGCAAATGTTCTCTGCAAATATGGGCAAACACGGGCAAATATTTCTGTGCTGAGAGCAGAGGACACCTGGGCATCCCAGAGCTGGCCAAGGTCACCCCACCACCACAACCACTGCAAAGCAAAAATCAATATTCCAAAGGAGGGAACCTGGTAGTAGGTATTTGGGCTGTTTAGCTGTTTAAAAATAAAGAGTAGGAAATAGGTGTAAAAGAACTTTGACATGGCATCATTTTCACATTGAATTAACAACATTTTATTTGGGGATAAAATGTAAAAGTGGAAAGATAATCAAAGTGAAATAGCACCTACAGCTCTTACATAAATTTTATTGCTGGAAGGAGAAAGACGTCCAGATTTGTAAATAATTGCAACTCCTTTGACAGCCCCTGGTTGTGCCTGAAAAGCTTATAGGGGTTAAAGAAGTGATTTGTCTTGCTTCCACAGGAAGTGCTTTGCAGCCATGAATGGGTTATATACTTTTTTATGATGGATTTAGGCAGTTCCATGAATTTACTCTCTTTCTTTTTCTTTACTCCCTGTTTTTAACTCAACTGACTTGAAAAGAAAAGAAATTGGATCAATAATAGGATTGTAAAATTGTGGAATGGTTTGGTTAGGAAGGAGCCTTAAAGCCCATCCACTTTCACCCCTGCCACGGGCAGGGACACCTTCCACTACCCCAGGTTGTTCCAAGCCCTGTCCAGCCTGGCCTTGGACACTTCCAGGGGTGGGGAGTCCACAACCTGGACAGAAAAATATTCCTTGTAGACATGTTTCCACAGTTTTGGAACATTATCATTTAAACAATGGATTCTCACAGGTGACTGTTGTTTACAGTGCTATTTATGCAGGTGTGTGTAAATCGTGCAACAGTCTGTTTTCTGTAATCTCTACAGCGCAAGAACTGCTCTCCAAACGCTTCACCCACCTTTGCTTGTCCAGGTAAATAATGTCTCTGCCCTGTAGGAGAGATGCAGCTGGAAAGGGTAGTGTTACAATAACTCACAAAAGTTTTATATTACTGTAAATGAAAATTAATTCTAGGTTGGAACCAGATGTTTTTATGACTCCTTACACATTTTTCACTTTCGGGTTTTTTATTGACACTGTAACCTTTGGAGGAGAAGACTTTACTCATCTTTATGATTTACTGGTTCCTTATAGTCTTGGAGCAGACATTCACCTTATTAATTGTGATGACTAAATGCTTATTTTACAAAAAAACACTGGAATTTCCAGCAGCTCCAGAGCTGACCAAGTGCAAGGCTTTTAAAGTCTTTGGCACTAGAATATAAACTTTTCACCACCATAAATTCAGATCTGGCTCCAGTCTTGCTGCTTCCAGAAAGAAATGCAGGACTTGTCTGAACATTGTTGTTTTTATAGCAGCAAAATATGTGAATAATGGGTTGGCAACACATCCTTGAGAGAAGCAACATAAATTATCTCAGAGAGAGATAAGATATTGGTACAATAACACCAGCTGGAAAATACAGAGAACTTTATGTAATTTGTTGGTGAGAAGATTCTGAAGTGATGGATGTCCTGCAATTACTGAGCTGAATGCAAAATGTATTTTGCAGGTGTACCCACTACTTAACTGATATCATTCTGAAATTTTACTTAAAAGTTTCATTGATTCGATGGTTTGTGGACCTGCAGCTCTCACCCTTGAAAGAACATTTGTTGTCAAAAATGCTCCTATTTTAACACTCACTTTGATTCTTATTTCATTGTAAGTCTTCCCACTTACTACATTTGAGAGAATTGCTATAATGGAAACATTGGACGTTCACAGATGGTTTCATCAAAATATTTAAAACATTCACATGCTTTTACCTTGCAAGGGTTGTTACCAGGCACTTTATAGATTTTATCAGAAAAAGCTTGGTGCTCCACCTACAAAATTTTGCACATTCAGGGTTTTTTTCCACATCAGATGCTACTTTGAAAACTACTTTGATCTCAGAATCCCAACGTGGTTTGGGTTGGAAGTGGTCTTAACAACCACTTAGTTCCAACCCCCCTGCATAGGCAGGGACAGCTTCTACCAAACTTAAAGGAGAATAACATGGCAGAATGTCTGGATAACAGGATAGTCGAGGCTGGAAAAGATATCTGAATATTTTCCTGTGCTGCTTCCTCCAAGCAATGTCAGATAAAGTCCTTTCCTGGACTAACCCTGCTAAGTCCCTGTCCCTCTTGTCTAGCACTGGACACATCGTTCCAGCTGTGTATCCCAGTGCTGTGTGACGTGGAAAGAACTCTTCCCTTGACTCTGCTCTTCCTGAAGTTTACTGGCTGCCTTTGGGCACATGGATCTTTGTTCAGCTTTGGCATTCACCAGGACCCCCAGGTCCTTCTCTGCAGCAAAGCTGCCTTCCAGCCATGTGGTGCCCAGCATGGACTAGAGCATGGATTTGTTTCTCCCCACTGGAAGGACTTAGTGCTTCCCACTGTTGAATTTCATGAGATTCCTGTTGGAACTCCTGTAAAAACAAGGGGCTCATCTACTTCCTGCTAATCAAGAGGTCTGTAGCACAGTCACCACAATCATGGAATCATAGATTCACAGGATGGCTTGGGTTGGAAGGGACCTCAAAAGCTCATCTAGTTCTATCCCCTGCCATGGGCAGGGACACCTTCCACTATCCCAGGCTGCTCCAAGCCCTGTCCAGCCTTGCCTGGAACACTTAATATTGCCCATATTGGTCTGTCCTCTCCTGGCTCTGAGCCGGCTCATTTCCCAGTTCCTAGTTTAGAGATCTCCTTTCCAGATGGGCCAGCCTGGCAGAGCTATCTTTGTCCCACTTTGTCGGGTGGCTCTTGTCTCTCATGCACTTGTCAGTCTTCAAAGATATCTATGTGACCACAGAAACCAAAACGCTGCTTCCACCATCAATTATTTGACCTCCAGAGTCATCCAGTCATCCTCAACACCACCCTCTCAGGATGAGGAGACCATCTGCTCTTGACCATCACCGGATATCCAAATCAAGAAAATTTCAGTGCAGTTGAAAATCAAACCTCCTCTTTAACATTTCTGAGACCACATTACCCACTTCTTTTTGGTTTTCCCCAACTACACTGTGATTTAGACTTCTGTGTAGCAGACGGTGGAGGTTATGAAGTTCCATTATGTTAAAGGTCACAGAATTCTTCTGGGCATGGTTCAACTGGCATCACCCAGCTGGGGGGTACAGCTGTGCCAGCCAAAACCTTGAAACTACTAAACTTTTAACTAAGAAATATTCTCGTATTTCACCGGATGAGCAGATGGATATGAATCAGGAGAAAATACATGTGTGCGGAAAGATTAAATAGATTTCCTTAAGGAATGTCGGGGCTATGTTAACAAACTTCAGAATGCATTGGAAGGACCTGCCAAGCTAAATGAATGTGAGTTCTCTTTGAAAACAAAGGGTGAATATTTATGGGTATGCATGCCTTCAGGAAAAAAGAAAAAGGATAGATATATTAAGAACATGATAGATTTCAACCACTGTAACTTTAATTTTCACTCCATAATTTTCTAAAGCCATAAAAAGCATTTTTTTTTCTGCTGGAGTTCAGCACAGTAACACCATGGCACACTTAACATGGACGTGTGTGCCACATTCCCACCAACTTCCAGCTGTGTTTCTGCTTATATGAAGTTTGCCCACGTCTGCTGTCAATTTTAATAGCTGATCTAATGCTTAGTTCTAGACTTAGGATTTACACTGGCACACAGCAGTAACATGTCTATCAAGTGAATGCTGAAAGCAATTGTTCCATGCAATTATATTGCATTAAATAAGACAATATTTAATCTGAAGAATAAAGGAGGTAACACAATGGGAAATTGCAATTTCCATGGACAGTCATCATTTTCTGGGTTTGAGCTTAATGAGGTCAATAACATAACATAAAATAGGTAATAACCTCCCAGTCTTGGAGGTGTTATTTTCATCTCATCATTAACAAAGTAGGAATTAGATATTCCTCAGTTCTTGCCCTGGCCTGTCGAGCTGTGTGTCCATGGAATAACCATCATGTGATGCAATTCAAAACTGGGTAAAATTAGGCTAAAGTATGCTCCCTAATGCTGCAAAGTGTTTGGGAAGTCACCTGAACATGGAAATGGCCTTGAGAGGTGAAAACAGGTCTGCCTGTCTAATACCTCTGTGACCACAGAGTTCAGGAACTGAGAGAGAGGATGCTCCCCATGTTTGAGAAGAAATTACCAACATATGTGACGTTTCTTCCTATTATCATACTGCTCTTGAGGAGTTTTCAACCAGCAGAGCATTCCCAGAAGGTCTGTGAGCCAGCAGTGCCCTGGGGGCCAAGGGGCCAATGGGATCCTGAGGAGAGCATTCCCAGCAGGTCAGGGAGTGATTTCACCCCTCTGCCCAGCCCTGGCAGCACCTCTGCAGTGATCCTGCCCTTCTGCTCAACCCTGGGAGCACCTCTGCAG
>VZTH01010939.1:8922-27787 GCA_013397815.1 Aleadryas rufinucha
ACATTTGGTTTACATTTAATTGTTACAGACACTCCCAAGTTTTGCAAACGTTAGAACAATTTTCCCTCCGGAATATCGAGTTTCCCCTGGCAACTGCCTCAGCTCCTGGGTTCAAAAATGTTATTTTCTTGACCTATAAATAGGAGAAAGAGGCCAGCTGTAGGGCAGATGGAACGTGTCCGACACGGTCTGGGGTTCTCTCGCGTGTTCTGGGAGCTGGAACCGGCTCCTGCCTCTCTCCTCCCTTTTCCACCTTGTTTTTTTTCAGAGCTGAAATGTGATATAACCACGTGAGGAGCTCCAGGAACCTGCACTGCACTCCAGGTCTGTCAGAGCCGGTGCTGAACGTCACAAAATGCAGCGATTCCTCGGAACTCAGCAGCCCTGGCTGTCACTGAAGAAATCTGGGAGCAGAAATCCAAGGAAAAGCTTTTTTCAGTCACTCTTCTCAACCTGAGTTTTATTCCCTCGTGAATAAAAGGGATTCCCTTCCCTCCACCCAATTTCGGGGTGATAAAGGGTGTCACTGGGACTTCACCTCACCCTCAGGCAGATGCTGTGTGGGCTACAAACAACCCCTTAAAAAGTACTAAAAAAATAAAAGCTTCTTGCTTTTATATAATTTAATTAAAGTAAATTAAACTAATTTACTTAAATTAAACAGGCTTGCTGTTCTGATTCAGGTGCAGTGGGGCTGTGTTCTGGAGAGGGGAATGAGACAAAACTGAGCCTAAATAAGACCCCCTGGATGTGAGGAGGAGGAGGGAGCTGTTCTGGTGATCACCTGCAGCGATTCAGAAAGGATTGTGTGGAGTTTGCACCAAAATCTGCTTTAGTCTCATCGTTTCCAGCAATTCCTGAAGTAAAACTCATCCTGTGAGAGCTGGAGAAAGCCAGAACCCAGCAGAGAGCTCCTCTGACAGGATTTACGCTCCAGAATCCCAGGCAAGGAAGGGATTGGCCCCTCAGGAATGATCTGGTACCTGCTGCTCATCCCACGCCCTCCCTGGGACAGCTCCCAGCCCAGCTGGAGCTCCGGGATCTCACCAGAACGGGGTTTATCCATGGGGGGAGCCCAGCTTGGGGGGCTGGAGCCGCTTTTAGGAGGGTCCTGATCTCCGAGCAAGGAAATGGGAGGCAAATCCGCTGCTGCCAGCCCGGAATTGCCGCGGAGCTCCGGCTGGGATGATCCCAGCAGCAGCCTGCCAGCCCGGAATTCCCGCGGAGCTCGGGCTGGGATGATCCCAGCAGCAGCCTGCCATCCCGGAATTGCCGCGGAGCTCCGGCTGGGATGATCCCAGCAGCAGCCTGCCAGCCCGGAATTCCCGCGGAGCTCGGGCTGGGATGATCCCAGCAGCAGCCTGCCAGCCCGGAATTCCCGCGGAGCTCGGGCTGGGATGATCCCAGCAGCAGCCTGCCATCCCCTGGCACATGGGAAGGGGGCCGGGGGAGCTGCTCCCGGCTGGAACCGGGCTCCCACAGCCCCGGGCTGGCTCCGCAGGCAGGGCTGAGCCTGGCTCCGGGGATGGAGCACGGCCGGGAACCGGGGATTCCTCCTTCCCCTCGCAAGGACAAACAGCACAGCAACCCCAGGGGTTCATCAGGGCTGCCCTGATCCCAAAGTGAGCGGGATGCTGCTACACACCGACCCCAAAACTCGGCGGGAACCGTGCCAGGCCCTCGCAGCGAGCACGGGACAATAAAAGGAGATTAAGGCAAAGTCCTGAAGGGATGGTGCTGCAGATTATTTCTCTGAACCAATTAAGCATACAAATTAATTTCCTGAGGGGACGATGTTTTATTAGAAAACAGCTTTTGCAGAGAGCCTGGAGTTTGCTTTGCTTGTGATTATTGTGTTGTTCCCCCCCCTGCCCCCGAATTTGTTGTGGCTGCTGCCATCGCAGCAGGGGAACGTTTGCTTAGTCAGGCTGTGCTTTTCTAGACGAGCTCTTGGGTGATTTTGCTGGAAGCAGACGGATCCCAAATTGTCTGAAAAAGGAGGATTCACGACCCAAACTTAACAGCTGCCCCCTAATGCAAGAACAAAGTGGTTGGTGTGTGTCAGTTCTGGATCAATACCTGACTCCATCAGAGGCACCAGGACATCCTAAGTGCTTTGCAAGGTGCATTAATGCATCCTAAAGCTGCCCTTTATTCTTTAGACCCCCAACTTTTGTCTTGGCTGACTGTAAATGATCTCCTGTAAAAGCTGTAAGAAGCAGAAATCTTAATAAGACTAATTTATGTTTGTTTCTCTTTTTTATTCCTCTCCCCTCCACCCCAAATATAAAATTATCCTTTGCATCATAGGTGGGCCCCTTCCAAGAGGATCTGAGCTACCCTGAGACTCCCTGAAAAGCCAAACTGCATTAAAGAGCTCAGGCTGAGCCCATAAAAGAAAGGAAAAGAAATTCCTTGTTTCATGGCTCCCTAATTCCATATATAGAGCAGTGTGGGACGAGTCCAGCTTCAGTTTAGGGGATGGTATTTAGCCAAGAAGGACCTTTTGGAGGGATTTCTGCGGATGAGTGACTCCAGCAGGGCCTTTCTGGGAAGCCTCTCCCCGGTGGGGCTGAGCTCCTCAGCAGCCTGATTCCAGATGTGTTCCAGATGAGCAGGCGCTCAGACCCGGAGCTCTCACTGCAAAGCCACCGACGAAAAGAACAGAGAGGGGGGAAAATAAAAGGTTCTTCTCTTTCTCATCGCCTAAACCCGGTGTTCTCCTGCAGATTGCACCAGATGAGGGGCTGCTAACGAGGTCCTGCAGCCCGAATGGGAGGACAGGAGGTGATGCACGGATGTGCCTCCCGGCACCGCAGCCAAGGGCTCTGCTGGGGCAGGCTGCGAGGGAGACTGGGCGCTTTTCCAGACCGCAGGTTTATTTTTCTGAGCTGGCCCTCGCGGCTCGGCAGCGTGCCTACAGCCTGGGACGACGAGAGGGAGAGCTGCTCCCGTTCTGAAGGACTCGTGGATAAATGTCTCCTCGTTTCCAGGGCTGCTTCCTGCCCAGCAGCCTCTGCCTGCGGGAGGGAGCTCATCGGCCCCACCCGTGGCTCTGCTGCCGAGTAAAACTTCCCATCCTGCACGCTTTCCAGGCAAGGAAAACCTCGGGGTGGAATGCAGCAGATGTAGGAGTGGAATTCTGTTCCAAAGGTCAGAGATTTCTCCCTCTGAAATTCATTCCTGGGCTCGGCAGTTTAAACTCCCTGAGCTCTGCACTGGCAAAGGGCTCATCCTAAATTTATCTGCAACCTGACCACGATTCATTCATGGCTTTGTGAAAGAGGCAAAACCCCCCCTGAATTCCCAGAGGAGCCCGTCCTGTGCCTTCAGGGACTGGGGCTGGATGGAGCCCTGGTGTGAAGAGCACAAACTGAGCTCTGACGTGCCCCACAAACCCCCGGCTCTGGGGGGCTGCTGGGGGTGATTTTTTGGGATGCAAACGTGGTTTTGTGGCAGCCCCGTGCTGACAGACGCCTGCCTCAACCTCTGCACTCCCGACACGGCACCCTCTGCACCCACACTTGTCACTTTTTACGGGACTGGAAGAGAACTGACCTTGCAAATGTTCCCTTTGCTGCACCAAATTTCCAGAATTTCGTCCCCATTTCCAGAAAAATGGAACCAGGTCACAGGAGCAGAAGCGACACCAGCAACAAAAACCAAATCCCTGCTTTGCAGCAGGATGGGGACCAACACTCCCTGGCTGGAGCTTTGTTTGGGGGGCTGCTTTTAATGTGGAATGCTGAAACCTGTGAATAACCTGGGAGAGGGGCTGAACCCTGTGCAGGGAGCTGCCAGCACTGACACCCACACACAGCCTGGGGGCTGGGGGTGTCCTGTTCTGCTGGAAGCTCGGTTTTTGGGAGAAAACCAGAGCTGGAACGGTCACAACTGCATTGAAACCCTCCACCAGCACAGTGACTCCTGTTTGTTGCTGTAGTTGTGATGGTCTCCCATTTAGAAGGGCCTGTATCAAATTTATACCCACTTAATATCTTTTTTTATTGGGCAGTTAATCACAGGGAAGGGAAGAAGAGGGAGGGAGCCTGGAGGTCTCTATTTCATTTGCTTAATAGAGAGTTTGTCGTGGGGGAGTCAGAGTTTGCTGATCATTTATCTCAGGGAGGTGGTTTACTTTATTTTATTGTATTTTATGATACTGGAGGGTTTCTGGGGGGGAGGAGTTCTGGAGACCAGGGCTCTGCACAAAAGACTTTGGCAAGGTCACCTCAAACGTGGGGTGAGGGCCTTTGCTTGCATGGAAAGCATCCAGGATGCCCTTGGGACCAGCATTTCCCTTTCTCCGTGGCCTTCTCCTGCTCTTTGGCACCAGTTTCACACCCTGGATAATTTTGGATTTTTCATTTATTGTCCCTTCATTTGTTGTCACCCCCCTCAAGTCAGCTGTGGCTGCCCCTGGCACAAACTGCAATTTAACTGGTTTTTAACTGAAGTAAAATCACGAGCTCACAACATTTGTCTCTGTCCCCTTCCCTCCTGCAAGGCAAGGCTGAGATTCAAAGGCAAGAGGAATTATTTTGACTTTTTCTTTGGGCTTAGGAAGGGCTGAAGGAAACCACGCTGATGGTGAACCTCAAACATCAAAGAAATGAAGCCCTGAGAATGAGGGAGCCTCAGTTCGGCCCTTTTGGGCAGCCAGGAGTCACAGCTGAGCTTTTCCAGTTAAACCTGTGACAAAAGTGGCAGTAATTTTTTATTGTCTTCTCTCTTGCAGCACTGAGCTCTGCACAAGTGCCAATAAAAATAAAAACCACATCAATCATGGCAATGGTGCCTCGGAGCAGGAAACAGGCAAGCTTTTGGGACAGAAAGTGGCAATTTAAAGCACTTGGTTTCCAGTGGCATCTCTGGGTTCCTGGAGCACATTTTGTCCTTCTCATTTTAATTCGGTGCCCAGATTTCCCTGTGAGGTGCTGCTCACTGTTTATGGTGCCACCACAAGTGCTGGGCATCTCCTCAGGGGGCAAACCAGCCTGGGAGAAAGGCTCAGTCATGATCTGCACTTCACTCATCCCCATCCTCTGCCTTTTACCACCAGGCACCTTCTCAATGAGAACTCTGTGATGATGAAATTTTAGTCACAAAAAAATTGATTTCCCCGTTAAAAAGTTACTCAGAAGTGACTGGGATTTAAAGCAGTGATAGCTGTGAAGGACCAAAGCTGAAAACAAAATGTACCTGGTTATAACCAGAGCTGAGAATAAAAATGCATCTGAGTTTAATCATATTATGGGTTTAGATTGGAGCTTAAATGACGTTGAATTCAGCAGCTTTGAAAGATGCACTTCCCAGTCCTCCTCCTGGAAAGGATCCTCGGAGCAGGATGTTTAATGAACTCCCTGGAAGGCTCAGAACTCCCAAGCTGACAGGTGAAATCTAGGACACAGCACCGTTTAAAGGGATGCAAACAAAACCCCAGAGGATCCATGCCCTGCTGGGAAGGGGCTGAGGAAGGGCAGGAGAGGGGCTGCCAGCCCCTGGGGTGACACAGGGGGGTGACACAGGGCAGGGAGAGGTGGCAGAACTCACACAGGGCCGTGGAGGAGCTGGGAATTGATCCTGCTGCTCCAAAATAGGAGGAGGAGGAGGAGGAGGAGGAGGAGGAGGAGGAGGAGGGATTGTGGCCAGCTGAGGATCAGCACTGCGCTGTGCTGGAGCAGCACTGAACGGCACCAGAGCAATGCTGCACCTGGATTTGGGGTTTTTGTTTTAAAAAAAAGGAAGATTCATGGCCTGGCTCTTCCCTTTACCCACTGGATCAGCTCCCTCTGTGCCCAGCACCCCAGGAGCAGCACAGCCCCGCTCGCTCTGGCTGGGGACAGGGGAGATGCTGCTGCTGCTGCTGGCAAATAACAAACACATCATCTGCACCCCTGCACTCGAGTTCCTGGGGGTGGAATTCTGGATTTCCCAATCCACATCTCACCCAGGACACAGAAACATTTCGTTCCAGCTCTCCAGTGATCCCCCCCACGGACACAAAACTCCCCTGCAGCAGGAACACGGCGTTACGTGGCCAAACCCCATTTTCTGCCTCCTCCCAGCTCATCCCTGGGCATTTTGATTTTTCCCATCCATCTCCCTGATGTATTTCCCTGTCCCAGCCACGAGCTCATCCCTTCACTCTGGGAATCGATGCCCCAAACTGGAAAGTCCCCATTTATCTCCCCAGCACATCCCTTGCAAAGATCCCAATTGATCTGTAAGCCCTGGAGTTCATTGGGATGGATGGGCACATAACTGAAGGATCATCTGAGCACGAGCTGCTGGGGGAATATGGATGGGTTTCTGTGCAGTGGAACTGGGAGATCCATCAGGGGATTGGGCTGCAGAGAGCAAAGCCCTGCTGATGGATCTGTGCCGTTGGAAAGGCATTTTCAGCAGTTCATTTCTATCCCCAGTGTCAGGAGGCTGGAAATCCGGAGGGGAAGGGTTTTCCTGCCTCTGAAAGGTCAGGGCTGGCAGGGAATTGCTTNAACTCCCAAGCTGACAGGTGAAATCTAGGACACAGCACCGTTTAAAGGGATGCAAACAAAACCCCAGAGGATCCATGCCCTGCTGGGAAGGGGCTGAGGAAGGGCAGGAGAGGGGCTGCCAGCCCCTGGGGTGACACAGGGGGGTGACACAGGGCAGGGAGAGGTGGCAGAACTCACACAGGGCCGTGGAGGAGCTGGGAATTGATCCTGCTGCTCCAAAATAGGAGGAGGAGGAGGAGGANATCCACATCTCACCCAGGACACAGAAACATTTCCTTCCAGCTCTCCAGTGATCCCCCCCACGGACACAAAACTCCCCTGCAGCAGGAACACGGCGTTACGTGGCCAAACCCCATTTTCTGCCTCCTCCCAGCTCATCCCTGGGCATTTTGATTTTTCCCATCCATCTCCCTGATGTATTTCCCTGTCCCAGCCACGAGCTCATCCCTTCACTCTGGGAATCGATGCCCCAAACTGGAAAGTCCCCATTTATCTCCCCAGCACATCCCTTGCAAAGATCCCAATTGATCTGTAAGCCCTGGAGTTCATTGGGATGGATGGGCACATAACTGAAGGATCATCTGAGCACGAGCTGCTGGGGGAATATGGATGGGTTTCTGTGCAGTGGAACTGGGAGATCCATCAGGGGATTGGGCTGCAGAGAGCAAAGCCCTGCTGATGGATCTGCGCCGTTGGAAAGGCATTTTCAGCAGTTCATTTCTATCCCCAGTGTCAGGAGGCTGGAAATCCGGAGGGGAAGGGTTTTCCTGCCTCTGAAAGGTCAGGGCTGGCAGGGAATTGCTTCCTCAGGGGCCAAAGGGCTCCCTGTGCACCCAGAGAAGGGTTTTGATCTCATCAGCACCTGCTGTTTGTAGGGAGGTCCAGAAATTGGTCCAAAGGAGAGGAAGTGCCTCAGTTTGAGCCCCCACTTTGTGTTGCAGCATCGTCCAACCCGGCCTTGGGCACTCCCAGGGATGGGGCAGCCACAGCTTCTCTGGCCAGGGCCTCTCCACCCTCACAGGGAGGGATTTCCTCCCAATATCCCACCCAAACCTCCCCTCTGTCAGTTTGAAACCATTCCCCCTCGTTCTGAAATGTAACAAGTCCCTCTCCGTGTTTCTAAGCTCTCCTCAGGTACCATCAGGTGTTATTTCCCCTGCTCTGTTCATTCTCTGTTCATTCTCTGTTCATCCTCTGAACCTTTAAATGCTCTGGTGCCCATTGATTATGGCCAGAACAATTTTTACCTTAAAATTTTACCTCTTCAGCCCCATCAGTGACAGAATCTCAGCCTTTCCAAACCCACCCTGACCCGTGGGATGAAAACACGTCCAGAAACTCTCACAGTTGGGTTTGGTCCCTCCACTCTTCCTCTTTCAGTCTCCTGGCAATGCCAGTCTAAATTGCTCAGAATTCCACCAGAAATCACATTTTAAATCAGGGAAATGAGAAAGGTGTCAGGACTCAATGCTTGGAGAATCCCCTGAACTCCCCAGGCCAAAATTTCCACCCGAGGAGCAGAGAGCTGTGAGCCACTGGAGGGGTGATGGAGCTTTGCAGTGCAGCAGCTCCTGGAGAAAATAAGTGAAAAAAAAACCAGCGCAAAAAGCTTCATTTTGATGACAGATCCAGAGCAGCCCCGTCGGAGGTGATCTAAGAGAGAACACCTTGCCATCCAGCATTAATATCCCAGGAAAAAAATAACAGCTCTGCCTCTCAGTGCCTGGCACTTGATTTTAATAGGCCCAGAGCACATAAAAGCTCCCCCAGAGCTGAGACAGACGGGTTTAAATCAGCGAGACAGAAGCCTCTGCCAGCCCTCCCCTCAGCCCTGCAGGAGCACGTTTATGATCTCATAGTTTATTGACGAGGCTGACTTTGGTAAAAGTGCCCCGGCACGAGCGGTTATAAATGTGCATCGTCTGCTCTGCCTAATCCATTAACTCATTAAAATAATTGTCTTAATTTGATTGTTAAAGTGATTAATAGGGCAAGAGTTAAAGGAAATTAATACTCCAAATTGAAGCGTAACTGCAGCCGAAAAATAACCGCGCGGGATTGATGCGGTAACAAGGTGCAGGCTCGTGCTCAATGAGCCTTGGGGAGTTACATCTAGAAAGGAGAGACAGGGGGAAAATTCCTCTGTGCAGCCTGGCTGGGATGGTTTGGGACCTGGAGCCCAAAGTCCAGCTCCAAGGGCTGCCCAAGCCCAGCTCCAAGGGCTGCCCAAGCCCAGCTCCAAGTCCTGCCCAAGCCCAGCTACAAGTCCAGCCCAAGCCCAGCTCCAAGGGCTGCCCAAGCCCAGCTCCAAGTCCAGCCCAAGCCCAGCTCCAAGCCCAGCCCAAGCCCAGCTCCAAGGGCTGCCCAAGCCCAGCTCCAAGTCCAGCCCAAGCCCAGCTCCAAGGGCTGCCCAAGCCCATCTCCAAGTCCAGCCCAAGCCCAGCTCCAAGTCCAGCCCAAGCCCAGCTCCAAGGGCTGCCCAAGCCCAGCTCCAAGGGCTGCCCAAGCCCAGTTCCAAGTCCAGCCCAAGCCCACTGTCAATTCTGATACGGGTAGGGCAGAGAAGAGGGATATTTAATACCAGCCCCTGGATAATTTTTGGGAGCTGTGGGAGTGCCCAGCTAAAGCCTGTGGCTGCAGGATCACTGGACAGTCCACGATCAGCAAATCCTTAGGGAATAAGCACAAGCACGCTGCAGCCACAAGTGTCTGGGGCAGGAAGGACAAGCTCTGGGTCTCTC
The DNA here is from genome assembly GCA_013397815.1 of Aleadryas rufinucha. Lineage (NCBI taxonomy): Eukaryota > Metazoa > Chordata > Aves > Passeriformes > Aleadryas > Aleadryas rufinucha. The sequence goes on from VZTH01010939.1 coordinate 18,164, forward strand.
ACAGTTTCCTTTCAGCTCTGCTCACACTCACCCCCTGTTTTTATGCCCTGTTTTACCCAAATCCTTTTTTTTTCCCTTCATGTTTTTCCACCTGGGGAGGGATTTTTTTCCTGCCTGGAGCACGGGGAGGAAATGCCCCACAGTTAAAATTATCCCATGGGTTTGGGGGTCTCCTGGCATTTTTCTTCCCTACATTCAGAGTGTTTGTTTTGCTCAGTTCCAACAGAAACTCGAGGCTCACAATGTGATGAGGGTGGCACCTGGGTTTCACCTGCTTCAGTGCTGTTCTGCTGTTTAATTGCTGGTCCATTTTCCCCTCCTTACCATAATTTCGGGGAGTTTTGGGGTCGGATTAGTTAATCCTAGAGATTAAAACACTCCACCTGGCCCTTGGATAAAGCATGGTGGGCCTGCTCTGATGGCAGCTTTGGTCTTCAGCAGAGGAAATCTTAAATTTCTTTAAATTCTCTGCTGAACCTGCCACTGGTGGACACTTAAAGCTGTGAAAAAACCCCAAACAACCCCAAAACCTGTAACAAGCCCAGCTACAGGCAGAATGCACACGTTCCTTATCAGCCCTCTTGCTATCCAAGGTTCAAAAGAGCAGGAAAATAGGGGCAACGAAATAAATATTGGATTAAATGAATGTTTGGAGAGATTGCTCCACACAGACAAGGCCCAAGAGGGTGGAACAGGGGCTGCCAGCCCTGGGCAAGTGGAGCAGAAAACATTGCAGAGCTCCCAGGCTGCAAACACCTGGGAACCCTGGAGCAACTGGAGATTTTATAACTCAGCTTGGACAAGGCTGTTTGAACAAGTAAATTGGATATGAAAGGGAAAAAAAACCTGAGAGTAAGAGAAAACCAGCAAAGCATGGGCAGGAGTGAGAGTGGCAGGAAGAGAGAACAACTCTATTTATCTCCATATCTCTGTTTACCTCTTATCCACAGCAGGGACAGCCAGAGCCCCTTGCTACAAAGCTTTATACATAAATATATATTTAATGGTTTTTCTCTTTGCACTCCTTGATTCTCTGTGACAACAAATTCTGCCTCCCCAGATGTGCAGTGACTAACAGAGGGAAGGGAATAAAGGCTCTGAGCAGAACTGCAGGTTCCAAAAGCAGCTGGGGCTGAGGTTTCAAACAGACCCCAGACTTCTCCAGGAGCACGTGAAGGAGGAGCAGGAGCAGCAGAAATCTGGGTGAAACCTCTGAGAAAACACAGCTGGGCTCCCCCTCGTGCTGGAACAGTCTGCACTGACTGGCTCAGAACTGAAGGGCAGGGATTTAGCTATTTTTTTTCCCCTTTTTCTAACAACCTGGAGGTCCAAGCTCAGCTCCAGAGGGTATTTATGGGCTGGGGTGGCTGGAGCACAGGGCTGGGAACAGCCCTCACTTGGAGCCCAGTGCTGCAGCAGAGAAAACTGCAAAGGGAGAGGGGAAATCCACAGGAGAAGGCTCAGCCGGCAGCCAGGGGCCCAGAATTAATCAGTCAATGATGTGTTTATTGCCCCAGTGGGAAGGGAAGGCAGACTGAGGTCTGCAGCAGGAATAACTCCTCTCTTTTTTGAGGCCAGAATTAGGCTGCAGAAGTTTCACTGACTTCCTCTGTCGGAAGTGTCTGGGGCAGCTCTCAGAGAGCCACGTGGCCAAACTTCTGCAGCTCCTGAGGACGAATCAATGCCTGCAGAAACCAGCAGGAACTGGGAGGGTGAAACCTCGTGTTCCTAAACATCTCACAGGGCTGTTAATTCAATTAATGCCTTCAGTTTAACTGCCCCTGTGCTGCTCTTGGTGGGCTGATGTAAAATCCACATTTCAGTGGTTGCCAGCAGAGGTTTTGGGTGTGTTTGACCCCACTCTGTTCCCTCCTTCTGCGAGGCGCTGGTGGATCTGAAGCCCCAGAGATATCCTGGAGTGTTTTTAAAAGCAGAGCCAAAGGGACAGAGCTGGAGTTACACAAAGTGATTATTCCTAAACCAGAGCCTTCACAATGCAGACAAATTGTAATGACACCCTTGGGATCCTGCAATCACCAGCAGCTCCCACCAACCCCCGGCCCTGCTCCTCTGGGGAGATGGAAAATGAGAAAATGTGTTTTCTTCTGGTTCTTGATGCTCAGCAGAACTTCCTTGGACTTGCCAGGGGGCACTTTTTGTTTTCTTTAATTCCTCAAAATATTTAAAGACCCTTTAAAATACCAGGCTGAGATGCTTCAGCTCTTCCCTAGAATGGGTTCTCCAGGAAAAGAAAACAGATCTGTAATAACCTTTCCCAAAGGCATTTCCAGCAACCTATTCCTGTCCTGCTGTCTGTGCTTTGTTTTGTAAAAGGCTCTAAAAACCAGGGTTGGCTCAGGGGAGCTGCCAAATCCCAGCAGGGAAATTTCCCCGTCCCTGGAAGTGTCCAAGGCCAGGCTGGATGGGATTTGGGATGGTGGAAGGAATCCCTGCCCCTGGACTGAAAGAAAAGAGAGAAATCCCTGGCCAGGGGAGCGGGGCTCTCCTCTGGCTTTTTGATCTGCATCCATCTGACTCGGAGCTGGAGCAGCAGAGGTGTTTATTAACTCACAGGATCCTGTTTCTCAGGGGCCCCTGGTGGGAAATAAACCTTCCAGCTTGTTGGGAACAAGAGTTCAGTAACACCGAGGGCTTTCACTGACGAGAACCGAGCTCATTCCAGGGAGTGTTTTAAGAGCCCCAGAGCAGGCAGAGGGGAAGCAGAGCAGCAGGTCTGCCCAGCCAGAGCCCTCTAAGGAAACAGATTTATTGAATTATCCAAAAATGGGAACTGCTTCTGCCTATTTTAAGAGCAAAACCTCACTCAGATGTGATCATCTCCAAGTGTCATCCGGAGGGACAACGACGCGAACAACAATCCATTTCAGGTTTCAATTAGCCATCACACCCCGTGCTCATCCTTCTCCTGAAGGTAGAATTTGCTGTGACATGGGGGCTTGGCTGGGAGTGTGTCACTGCAGGAGGGAGCCCTGTGTCCCTGAGCCGCTGCAACGGGCCCTGCACGGCTCCCAGTGACACCAGTGACACCCAGCCGGCCCCAGCGAGCCATGGCAGGGCTGGGGCGTGGGGCTGGCGGGCACCAGGGTGGCTGTGGATCATCCTCCTGCCAGGAATGACGGGCATGGATCAGAGCCAAACAGCTCCAGCTGCTCCCACTCCCTGGAACAAACCCCAGTGCTGCTTTCTGACACAAATCCTGCCTCAGCAGCCCTGGTCCTGCCGGACAATTCTGCCCCTGGGGTGGGTTTCCTCTGGCTGAGAGCTGAGGGTGCTACATCAGGGGGAAGTTTTCCAAGGAGGATGGAGAAAAAGCTGGGAGAATGGTCCAGCCAGTGCCTAATTGCTCTCAGTTAATGAGTCTGCAGCTCTCAGGGCTGCTGGAACACGGCTGGGTCCGTGTGCCAGGGGCCAGCAGCACCCAGCTGAATGCACCCCAAAGCCGTGCCCTGCCAGCCTGGCCCTGCTGCCAGGTGACTCTGCAAGCCCAGAGGGGACAGGGCAGGAGAAATTGTCCCTCTGGTGCTGCAGGCAGCGATGTGACCTCGGTAATTCCATCAGGGAGCTCTCAGGCATAACTCAGTTAGGTGGGCCCTTATCTCCCCGGGAAGCTGCAGCAGCAGAGCGCTCTGGGGAGATTTGATTAGGGGCTGACGTCAGCCCATCTCCCAGGAAAAACAGGGATTTGGGGTGCACATGAGGGGATTTAAACTACCTGTGCCTGGCTGGAACAACCAGATTCATCCAAGCACAACTGTGCCCCTGTCTCTGAGTTTTCACTAATTAATGTACCCCCTCCTCCTTCCTTTGCCCCCTTCTCGTGGGGGTGACACTTTGGCAGCTGAAATTGAAGTTTTCCCACCTCCTGCTGCTGGGGTTTTCCATGCCCAGGGCTGGGCTGGATGATGGGATCCTCCAGCATCCTCCAGCATCCTCCAGCAGCAAGTGGAGGTCCTGGATCTGTCACCTGGCATAACAAAAAAATCCCCATTTGCCCCACGTTTTTTTGTCTTAAATTGCCCTGCAATCCAAAGGCCAGCTCACTGCCAGCTCCTGCTCAAGATAAGAGTTTTAGCATTTCCCTGACAGGCCTGTGACATCCCACAGAACACCAGACAGGGCAATTTGTTAATCTGCCAGCCCGGCACTAAATATCCCCCTTTGTGTGTTGACAGCACATTAGCGAGCAGTCAGACCTGGGGACCATTTTCCTCCTGAAACGCTGAAAAATTTGTGTATAATTCATTTCCTCACAGAAACGGGAACTTAAGGGCACATGAAAAAGCATAAAATGGAATTTGTGGGAAGTGCCTGAACTCTCCAAGACATTTTTGTGCCCACTCCAAGCCCGCTTTGGCTCTAAAACAACCGCAGGGAGAGCAGCTTCAAAGCTGGGGAAGGCTCTGCTTGGAATCTCTGGGATGGGACCAGGAATTCTGGATAAAAGACCCCTTTTTTTCCCCTCGTGTTTGCCCACAGGGTGTGTTTGCAGAGCTCACAGGCTGGGAACAGCTCCCTGGCACCTCTGGAAGGAGGGAAAAGCCTGGCAGTGCTGTTTGGATGCCTTTGATGTTTCCATCAGCTCTCACAGGTGATTGTGGGCTGGGGAGCAGCAGGGAATAATGCACGGGGAGACAAAAGCTGTCTCCAGGCTCTCTGCTCCCCTGGCAGCTCCTGAAAACTTCCTGGCTGGTTTGAGACGAGGGGGATATTGACTGGCACCCCAAAATGCCGCTCTGCTCGTGCTTTTTGGCAATTTACTGGGGGAAATGATACAGAAAGGTCAGAAATGGGAGGATTTATCTGCTCTGCTCTGCTCTGGAAATGATGCTCAGAAAGATGAATATCCGAGGGGTGGGGGATGCACACTCCTGAGCACCAGGTTGGTGCCTTCCACCACAAAACCATCCCCTTGTTGTGCCTGGGATGCCCCTGGGTTTCCAGCCCAGCTGGATGTTATTCCAAGGAGTTATTGCACCCTGCACAGTGACACTGCTGCCTCCCAGGCAAACCCAGCTGGGGCAAAACTCCCCTCTCCTCTCAAGTGTTCAGCCACAAATGTGTGTATTTATCATTTCCACGTGTAAATCCCAGAAGGAAAACCTTGGTTTTCAGGTATTTGGGAAGGCTAAATAACTCTTCTGCATTGTCAGGATTATTTTTCCCCACCCTGTAAGGCTTTGAAATGCAAGCCTCAGACGGAGGAGAAAATCCAGAAGAGATAAATTTCAGAGGGGAGCGCAGTTTGTGACGCTGATCTGCGGCAGGAACGTGCCATCAAACCCCTGCCCTTTCTATTTGCAGCAACACTGGCCTTTTTCCTCCTTCAAATATCACTTCAAGAGCATCAGCTGTGCACTGCCTCCAACCACCAACCCCCCTGCGAACGGGACCGCCTGGGGAGAGAGCTGGGCACAGAAAGAAAAGCATCTCTTGCTTATTTTTGTTTCTACCTTGCAATGTTATTTATTATCAGCTGCTTGCAGGTACACACAGCAGCCTCCCCGGGGACCAGTGCTGGAGAGACAGAAATGAGTTTACTCGGATGCTGCTGTCTCTGATGCACTCTAAAATTAGACTTTGTCTCCCTGGATTCTGTGTTTGGATGCAAAGGAGTGACAAGAATTTCTCTCTCTCTCTCTTTTTCCTCTATAATCTACACTTAGAGGGTGGGAGCTGCTCAGGTTTCTGACAGAAATGGGAGGAAAAATGGGAGGAAAAAAGGCATCCTGAGGTCCCTGTCTCCAGCTCCATCACCAGCAGGGGCTGTTGGCGTGGGCCCTGAGCCAGCCCTGCTTCCAGGTGCTAAATCAGGGAGGCAGTGGAGCTGCTCCCATTCACTCCCCGGGAGCTGAGCCACCACCAGGCTGCTCCCAGGGGAGAGAACAACAACAAACACAGGGATTAGAAAAAGGCTGAGCAGGGGAGGAAGGGGAAAACGCCTTGGTGAGGGAAGATAAATGGGGCAGCAGCAGGAATTGCTGTCGAGGGAGCACAGATGGACAGAGGGAGCTCAGGGAGGTTTTTCAGGGAGGCTCTGAAATTCTGCTTCATCTCCATCATGCCCTGACTTGGCTCAGCCCCTCTGAGTTGTGCAAACCAGCCCCTTTCAGAATAAAGCTGAATTCACCTGCCATTTGTCACTGTGCTGAGAGGTTTTTTCCCCCCCCCATTTCCTTGCAGAAAGCTTGGGAGGTAATTAATATCATTAGAAATAATTGCACCAGGTGCAAATTCCCCTTGGCTTGGCTGCAAAAAAACCAGGCTGGGCCTTTGGTGGATGGCAGGGAAGCTGAGCCCTTTCCCCAGGCCTGCCTGTTCCACTTAGTGCGTGCTCCCAACAAGGTTAGTCCATTACAGGAAACTGGAGTTAGAGGCCCTTTTGTTTACTGTGTTACACAAATTCAATTTGTCAGGGAGCTGGGTTTATGAATTAGGAATGAGGGACGTTGGCTAAATTAAATGATAAGGCCTTGGCCAGCATCCGCTGCAGCTGAGATCAGGCTGATAAACTGGAGCAAGGCAGTGTTTGGTGAGCTAAAACAAAGGCACGGTGTGAATATGTAAAAAAATCACTATTGGGCATGAGCATCTTGTATCTCCTTCCTCCCTGCCCTTGTGGTACAGAAAACTGGGAGGGAAGCATTAAAAAAAAATCAGGATTTCCCCTTTGGTGGATGCTGTTTGCAGCATCCTCACAGCCCAGGCTGCTGTTTGGTCTCGTTTCGGGGCCATTCTGCAGCTCCAGGCTGGGTTTTGGGAGCGGGCTGGCACAACTGCCCCGTGGCAACACCTGATCCTCATCTCCCTTTCCAGGGACAGCTCTGCAGAGCTCTGAGGTGCTGCACGTTCAGGTGGAAGGGCCCCCAGCAGGGCGGGGTGCAGGGGAAAGCGCTGGGCTCTGAAACGCGAGAAGCCAAGGAGAACGAATTCCACGCATCAGGACGGGGTGGGGAAGGATTTCCCAGCAGGGTTTGGGTCTCTGTCACGGGCACTAATGACTCCCAGACTTTCCATCATGCAGAGCAGGGGCTGCACGTTCTGCCTGGGGATGTTTTGGGAGAAAAGCCGAGCTGAAATCCCCCCTTGGCGGGGCTGGGATCTCATTTTTCCACCAGCAGATCGAGTCCCTCCCTCGCTGGGCTCCCCAGGAACGCAGGCAGGGAAGAGGAATGCTCTGTCTGGCTTCCTGAGAGAGATGAATGGGAAGTGCAGAAGCATTTGCCTGTCCCTCACTGCTGCACCTGCTTTGGAGTTGATCTTCCACGAGCCACTGCTCTGCTGACACCAAAACTGATGGGGCTGGAGGCACCTGGCCCTCGAAGGATTGTTCCTCGGGTGAGGAGAAGGTTTTGCTTTGCGTGGTTTGGCCTTGCTTGGAAAAAAAAAAACTTTGAGTTTTTCTTGCTGAGCTCTGTTCCTGACTGTTTTCATCACAAAAAAAAAAGGACAAAACTTGGCTTCAGTTCTGGGGGAGTGAGAGAGGAGGAGGGACAGACCAAGGGAGGAATCACCACAGAAGACACAGCAAATTATTCAGCTGCTGTGACATGGCCAGAGGGGGAAGAGGAAAAGTTCCTTGGCTGGCTGGGGTTGGAAACGTCCTGCCTGTCATTCTGCAGAGAAAACCATCAGATATTTCACGTTAATTGTCACTTAGGAAAATCTCACCCTTTCCAGGAGAGAAGCAGCCCTGCAAATGCTCCAGTAATGATTTCCATTTACTGAGAATGACACCTGAACCAAAAGGAGTTTCTTTCTCCCATTTTCCTTCTTGCCCTAAAGAGGAGGCGAAAATTTTAGGGAAAACACAACTTCCTTTGCACCTGAATGTTCATGGATTGATTTCCCAGAGCTGCTGCTAATCAAGTGTTATCTCAGTTAAATTAATCTCAATTAAACCTTCCCACCAACGCTCCTCTCCAAGTCCACACAAATCCCTTTCCCAGAGAACCCCAAGCAGAGCAAAGACTTCTTTCATCAGTTGTTGAACAAAATCTGAGTCAAGCAGTCCTGGCCCTGAAAGTCTTGGTCTCTAAGCAGGCAGATAATGAGAAATTTAATGCTGGGAGACAGGAGACAGCTCTGAAAAGTTATAGGAGTGGGCACTGAACCCAGAGCAGCAGCACAAGGACCTGGGGCTCCTCCCTGCCCTGCCCAGCCCGGCCAGAGGGTCCCAAGGAATTGCTGAGGGGTGGAAATGGATTCTTTTATCTTTGCAAAGAAAAAGAAATACCAAAAAAAAAAAAAGAAATGACCAAACTAGAAGCATCACGTGAAGTTTTACCAACTTTTTGTTCCTGTAACGCCTCGTGCATCTCTCAATTCTGTTTCCTGGGCCGTGGGTTTTGAGGAGGAAAAGGTCTTTATGTGATTCTCTGTAAAGAGGGCAAGGGGAGGCACTCAGAGGATGCACCTCTGACAGCCTCGAGATAATTCAGAAAACTCCCCGTGCTCCTCAGCCCGGTGCTGGCTCCAGATGTCATCAGAGATTAGCACCAGGCTTTCGGAGCTGGGCTTGGGTCCTGTCCTTCCCTGTTAGGCTCTCCATGGGGAAGGGAATGTTATTTACCAAGCTTGGGGTTTTTTTTATCCCCCCACCCTGGTTTTTTTTTTGTCCCTGTGCACGTTTCCAGAAAAACCCAACCCCTGCAAGGTGACCCAGAGCACCAAGGCACCCAGCAGGGCCGAGAGGGACTCGTCCCCTGGGTCGGCCACCGCTGCCGCTGCCAGGGGACGTTAAATGGCTCTGAAAGGGCTTTTCACTGCGGCTCTGGGAAAGGCCAGGCTCTCGCTGCCCCGCACTAATTCCTGCCCACATTGTTGCCTTAACCCTCACCCCACACAGGAGCCTGTCCCCATTCATCTGGGGATCCCAGGAGCAGCCAGGGAGGCGGCCCCGGAGCCGAGAGGAGCTGACCCAAGGAGGCAAAAGCTGATTAAAGTTGAAGGCCAGGGGTGGGCTAATGGCAGAGGGGTTCAGGGGGTAAGAAAACTCTGTAAGAGGCACTGGGAGAGATGCTGGCCATGCAGGGCAGCTGCCACTGGAGCCAGTGGTTAATAAAATTAAATATAATAAAATACAATATTCTCATGAAAATAGATCTGACAAAGCCCCATCCCCGAAGGAGACAAATCTGAAGTCAAGCCATGGGAAGGAGGCACATGTGGGGATGTGGATCAGCAGCAAAAGGAGAAGAACAGACCCAGCCCAGCCCCAAAATCCCATCCAACAGCACCATCTCTCCCACAAGGAAATTTAGAAAATAAAATGCTCAGGAAATGCTGGAAACCCAGCAAGGGTGACTCAAATGATGTAACAGAAAGAACGAGGCAGAAAGGAGCAGCTTTGTGACAAACGAGCCACTTCAGTGCTGTGGGATTTTCTCTTGTTCATCACAGCCAGTGTGAGCCTCCAAAAAAAAGTAAATACTGCAAGAAACACCACGGAAAAACATCACAGCAGCAGCCACCTTCACATCCCTAACCAAAAAAAAATCCAGGTTTGCTCTTCCCCTGACAGTGCTCCCTGCCTCTGGTGTCACACTCCCAGTTTTATGGGCTCTGGGTTATAGATGTTTATCACATTTTTATATATATATATTT